>CAKNYM010034456.1:0-42479 GCA_932195095.1 Andricus curvator
AATACCAATCCGATTTGGCTTTCCGTCCTCCCGGGTTTTTTAAAAAGGCTTGATTGGTCAATCAAGTTCAACCAGCCTACACCAGGGGGCGCTCTGGCCAATCACAGGCATCGTAGAGAATACATACATAAGAAAAACATGACCTGAAGCTTCAGTTTCAGGTCAACCCTGCAGAAGTGAACTGCAATGTTCACGAAACGTCGCCAACATTCATAGTTTCGCACACGATTGAAACCCGAAAAATCTTTAAATTTTTAATTTAAATTTATTATATTATTGATATTCAAATAAAAAAATGTTAGCTAGGGACACTTATCAAATTCCATTTTTCAGAAAATACGTATTCTGGCTTTAATTTAAGCTCAAGGACAAGGTTCTATCATCTCTCGTTTATTTCCTACATACAATTTCACAACATCTTTGTAGTTGAGGCAACTAAGAGAACAATTTTTTTGTTCATAAATTTTTCAAATACATTTTTTCGGCCTTGACTAGCTGCATATCTGTTATTAAGTATCGTAGAGAAAATAATGCAAGCATTGTATAAAATTATTCTTTCTCAAAGAAATTATGTCCTAACAAATAAGTGAGTTGTCACTCATGAAAAAGCTTGAATTTTCAACTTTTATGTTAATTTTTAATGCATTTAGCTACAATAGTTGTCTTCTATAGAACTGTAACTATTGCGAGTGAAGTTTTTGTAATAGTTTTGACCATATTTCTAGATTTTTAAGATTTTTAAGTTTTTAGCAGATTATAAGAAATTTTGAAGTATTTTACACCCAGAATAATATGTGGTTGAATAAACAATATTTTGATTGAATCAACCCTAGAATATGATGAATATATGGACAAAAAAATATTTGATTGAACCAAAGAAAAATTTTTTGTCAGTAATATTTGGTTGATCATCCGCACATCTTGTGATTGATAGAAGCAAATATTTTGGTTGGTCCAAGCAAAACTTTTGGTCAAACCAAGCAAATATTTTACTCGATCCGAAAGAATATTTTATTTAATTCAAATTAGTGTTTTTGTTGGCCAAAGAAAAGAGTTTGGTTGATTTAACCAAAACTAGTAGTTCATCTAACCATGAATGACCCAGCACAACGTAGCCATTTGCAATGTCAATTGTGCTGGAACCAGAAAATTCGGCTAAATCAATATAATATTTTCCAAAGTCAACAAAAGGATTTAACCAAAAACTTTGATTGATTGGAGCAAAGGAATTTGATCAACTAAACAAAAATATTGGTCATTTATCCCAAATATTTTCTGAAATCAACCAAACGCGGTCAAAAAACGGTTGTTTTGTATGAAGAAATTATTTTTTTCTGGGTGTATGAGGTTTTAATAGAATGAGGATTACGGCACACAAGTTCCTATTTGCGGAAACCTTCAAAACCTTTGCAAATACAGATAGGGGAGACCACCTGGCAGTAGATGATAATCCTACAGTAGATAATCAATAATTATAAGTACAAATATAAGTAAAATAATCAATTATCATTTTTACTGTATGATCATTATCTACTGTAGGGCAGTCTCCTCTATATTATTATATTATTATATTTACCAATAGAATTAAGGATAACCGTCAATGATAAAATCAGAATAGAAAGGATCCTCATTTTTTTCTTACGAAGAGAAACTGATTACTTCATTCGAGAAGAATTTGGTTAACAGTATAACGAATAATTATTTCAGTTCTTATCTCATGAATTAGATATTCCGCGAGCTTGTTCTTGTGAGATATTTGTATTTCATTAATTCCCAGAAAAAACAAACACGTGGTGCCAAGTCATTCTAGAGGTATTTCGTAAGCTTCTAGAAGGAACAAAAATTGTTGGATTGGTATAGACTTAAAAACAATTATATCATCGTCTTAAGATTTTATTTTAATTTCAAATGCATGCCACAACCGCAAAAAAATCACGTTTTCTACTAAATTATGTGACAGTCACGTAAATATTAATATGTCACTAGGAAAATATGTCAGGAACTCTCAATTGTTATTGCTATTAGTTCAGAACAAATATTGACGGAAATTAAAAAAATATATTTTCCAATTATTAATGTAATAAGTGAGGTGAGCGGGTAATACAAAATTTTTGAAAATCGATTGTAAATTATTTATAAAAAACTTTTTAATTTGATCAACTTTAATTATACTATTTTCCGATTTTAGAGTTAAAAATTAACAGATTCATGATTAAACGCTTTTATTTAGTTTTAAATCATATTCAAATATTGTTTTAGTTTAAAATATTCCTACTTCTACTTGTGCTCAAATGAAAACTTGAATTCGACCACAACATTCGAAAATGACTTCGTAGGAGACTCGAATTTAGAGGAAGGTTCAGGCTTTAATTTCAGCTAAAGTAGCAGGTTGTATCTTCTATCTTTCATTTTTTACAGACAATTTCGTACAATCTTCGTGGTTGTGGCTGCTGTGATAAAATTAGTTGTTTGTTAATAGATTTGTTAAATAATTTTTTTTCGGCCTTGATCAGATGCGTATCTATTACTAGGTACCTTCGAGAAAATAAACCAAACATTGTATAAATGTATTTGTTTTTAAAGGAAGTAAGTCCTAATAAATGAGTGAATTATGTCACTTATGACATAGTAGCTTTAGTTTTCAATTTTCATTTGTATTTTAAATGCCTGCACCTAAAGTAGTTCTGTTGTATAGAACTGCAACTATTGTGGTTACAGTTTCTCTAATTGTTTTTACCGTATTTAAAGATTGAAACGATTCTTGAGTTTATAGTAGATTAATAGAAATTTTAAACTATTTTATAAGATTTTCATAAAATTTCAAAAGATTTTATATCATTTCAAAAATTTCGCGAAATTTTGAAGCTTTCGAAAGGTTCCAGAGTATATGAAAGAATTTCATGAGATTTCAAAAGGTGTTTAAAAATTTAAAGGGCTTTCTATAGAATTCGAAGATGTCTAATTATTTTAAGGGATTTCGAATTATTCCTATGGATTTAAGTTATGTCAAAATGAGGATTATTGCGCAAAAATTCTCATTTTCGGAAACCCTTAAAACGTTTGTAAAAATACAGATACATTAAGGTATTATTATATTTACCAATAAAATTGAGGATAACCGCCAGTAATAAGACCAGAATATAAAGGATCCTCATTTTTTCTAACTGAAGGAAAACTGACTACTTTATCAGAAAAAAATTCAGTTAACAGTGTAATGAATGATTATTTTAGTTCTGATCTCATTAATTAGATACGCCCGCTCCGCTAGCTTGTCCATGTGAAATACTTGTATTTAATTAATTTGCTCAAAGAAGAAGCACATGCTGCCACCTCATTCTGAAGGTATTTTGAAAGTTCAAAGAACGATAAAGAAAATAGATTTATATAGACTGTAACAAGACAAAATTTTACGCACTATCATTTCGATTATTATCTTAGGTTTCAAGCTTAATTGAAGCTTAATTCGCCTTGTATTTCTTTTTGTTATTCATGAACTTGCCTCGTCACTCTTCTTAACGACGCAGTTCCATGCAGGAGGTCTGGGGTTCGATCCCTGAGCCGAGTACCAATGGAAACTTTTCTATGTACTTCTACCGGGCCTAACCTTGAGGGTCGAAGCCGATTTTGAGAAGACTCGAACGAGGGAACCACGCTCGATGATCCCTGGCCGACTTCAAGTAATGAACGCACACACACATGCGCTTACATAACACACCAGGACAGTGCTTCGAGTCTGTGCATCAAACTGATGACCTCAGAGGGATCACTTCGTCCGCCCTAGTCTGGCCGTATCCCCTCTCTGCGGCCTGCTAGGGAGGCTGCTGAATGGAAGAGTGGGTGAGGATCACTTTGCCTGATCAACAAAGTAGGACGTCATTTACTGTGCGATAAGTATACCTGGCACCTGAGAGGTGTAATCTGAGAACTTTGGTAACAACGATACCCACCGAGATCCAAAAAACACTCGGCGAAGATGGCCAGATTTGGAGTACTGCCTTGAGAATAAAAACCGGCATGGCACAATAGGCTTTATAGCTTAAGCGCTAGGGGTGGGACCTCATGGGCCCCTTTGCTTACATTACAACTAACTAACTACGGCCAACAGAGAACTGGGATTTAAAGCGATACCTTTGTCTGTACCAGTCATCCTCATGAGGGAGGAAGTCATCTCACATCCCCTAACACAGGCCCTCGACGCTACGGCACTGGGCCGAGATTCCAGCCTACTTCAATAATCCCGCGATGAGAATGAGAAGCTGGTCTGGAGAGGGATCGGAGGTATAGGGTCGGAGCGGAACTAACCTATTAGTGTGTACTTTTGTAATTATTTGTTATTAACACGGGCGTTAGAATTAGAAATTAAAATAAAAGCGGCTGTTTGTTATTGAAATGATCGTGTGGCCGTTTCAATGGCGAAATTTTGTTGTTTTCCGAAGTGTGACAAAGAATATGCTGCCAGTGAAGGTGAAAAACGTTCAATGTTTATGGTTCCGAAGGATAAGGAACTTCGCAAAAAATGGGAGGAAAACATTCCGAGAAGTCGAAGACTCAAATCCTCTCATGGCATTTGTCAAAAAAGGTTTCAAAACATTCGCATTATACGTGAGTATATTCGCAAAGGTTATACGTCATTGCTTGTAAACGATGTGATGTAGAAAAACCATATACCTTACGATCATCGCGCTCCACTCTTAGTGGTCAATTCGAGAAACAGCGTTTCCATCGAAACGCAAGTCGTCCCCACCAATGTAGATTCTGGACCTGTTCATACGACTTTGATTTTGGCGGCACGACAGGAAGCGAGTCGAGCGGATCGACACCAACCACATAGCAGCACCGAGCCAGCAGCCAATCAGCGCCGACCTGTGGGGGCTCACCCCATAACGGGCGAGACGACGCGCTCGGCAGCTTACCTGCCACGCTCTCTTTCGTTCGGCAGCCACGTGCCGAGAGACAGTCGCGACTTTGCTGTGCTCTTTTTCTTTGATCTGCTGTCGAAAGTTAAAATGAGATTACATAATTATTTAAACTCTCTGCGACACTCAGTTGTTAAGGTAAGGTCAGCCTCGTATTGTGTGTGATTATCTCGCTGTTGATTAAATTTGATTTTGTCTGTGGAAATATCGGTCTTGCTCACCGTATATTATTTTGCTTTCTGTGATACGTCACTATGAAGTGTGCCTTGTAAAATTCTCGCCTTCTTTCACAAAGCTTTCACGGAAATTTCTGACGCTATGTTGGCCACGTGTACAATTTTAATTTACAGGTCAAAGCAACGACCTCAGATTTTTTAGCTTTCGGGAACCTAACTTCGCGTTTTATAAATTTTCACTTTTCAGAATTTTAAGGGTAATTTAATCCTTGTCAGTAGATTACTCAATTACAGTTATGGATTATCCCTTGAAGTATCGGCTAACCGATTCAGCCGCGCTTAGTTTAGTCCTTTTTCTTTATTTACATGTAATCAAAATTTGCCTTATGGAATTGTTTTCGAGAATTGACATTTGTTTTATGAAAATCGTGCATCGAACTGGCGTTGATTTCCATTATTGAGTCAAATCGCCCTTGTCTTTTGCTATCTCATTGACAGACCAGGGGCAGCCATGGGCTATCGTTCTGTATATAATTGCTGCCGGATCCCTTTTCCCCCTGATTGTGAAATGTATATTTTCCCCAGCATGGTCCCGCCTGTCTGCCCTTGGTAATGTAAATCAGCATAGCTTACCTCCCCCTTTTTATTTCTTTAAATAAATTGTACCCGCCATTTTATCTGACTTCTGTGTTTTATTTACGGGTAAGATAGCATTATGAAGACAACAATCAATTTTTATTGAATACCAACCAAAAGAGAAGCGATAAGGAAAGGTTGACATTAAATGGTCACTAGAGTTAAGTCAATAAAGCTCATTCAAAGATTATTTATAATTTATTTATAATTTGACAATATTCAATTTATATTTTTTGTAGTGAAATTAGTAGTGTCGAGGTTTCTGGGTGCAAGGGTTGTTTATTGACCTGACGCTAATAGCGATTTCTTCAAGCGGAATATGCACACACTTGCATATGTGCATGCATATATATGTTTCGAATCAATTTTTATGGGCGCCAGCCAGGCCTGTTATCACAGTAAAAAAATTGATCACTGAACAACGCGGCAAATTTTAAAAGGAAGGAAATTTAACCTGAAACCTAAAACAAAAGAAAGCTAGAGGAACAAGGAATCTCAAGGGTGGTTCTTCAAGTCACAACGGCCGATTACTATAAAGGATTATTCAACTTTTGACATTTATCAGAGGTCATTTATTCGAAAGAAGGTTTTCAACTTCATCATAAACTTTACCGACAATATTACGAGAAATTAGGATCAAAACATCTCGGAAAACTAGTTTAAAATAGGAAAAATGCGCTGAATCTACTGCGTCCACGTGGTCGATGGCTTGTAATCACGAAAATGCGGCCATTATTTAAGCGGAGCAAACACAAGGAATCTTAACGCAAAACCCTACACACTGAATCGACTTCCATGACACAATAACAAAAATTAAAGAGCACTCTTAGCGAAACCAAGCCAGGCAATGGATCGAGTCGGAGTTTGAGCGTTTGAGTATAGCCAATCAGTTCCAAAAGTCAATTTCAAATATATCCCATGAATTCAAAAAAATTCAAATGCAATATATTCAATAGACCGTAAAAATGTCCGTGAGCCAAATCCAATATGTGGATATATATGTTCAAAAGAATCCAATTAAGATAATGCACAAAACGTTGCACTTTTACGTAACTTGATTTACTCGGTAATAGTTCCTCCATGATGGCTGCATTTAACGGTTAATAGGGTCAGTCGATAATCCGTCCGACGACCAATGAACCCACGCTCACCAGGTTTCCGATCATAATGTTACAGTATAAGGATCGTGACGTCATAAGTCCTGGTATTATGGCGCTTAACTGGGGTCCCTGGCCACTGAGAAGATGGAGTTTAGTAAAGTCAGAGTCGTGGTCGATCGTGTGACGTCACGCCTACGTGACATGACGTTCGGAGGATAGCCGAACATGGCGGCGTCTTGTGAGAGCCTGATTGGACCAGAATTTCATGGCCCAACGCTGACTCTGATTAAAGTCGGTGACCATGGGGACGGAAGCTTGTTGAGCTGTAAGGTAATCATTGGTACTTTTTTCCAGGGTGCGTTAGTACCCTTGTCGATCCTTCGACGTGACAGAACCCAGCCATCGCCACGTCACGCTTCAGTGCCATGGCGCACAGAGAACAATAGAATATGGCGGTCAGGTGCGAGATTAGTTAGGCAGGATGTTTGAGGCCCGCAATTTTGGATTGAATCGGTAACCATGGAGACGTGGGATGGTAGGACTATGTGTTAGTGATAAATCCCTTATCCAGGGTGCGTTAGTGACTTCTGCTAAACCGTTGATGTAACTGTTTAACCCTGACTTCTGTGGTGTTGTTGCCGCTCTCCAAATTTTGACAGGTGGTGATTGAACACATATAAACAGATATATCCGAGGAGTAAATAATCAAAATATGCAATCGTTGGTGAGTGCTCCTGGCCGAGATGTGACTTTTGCCCTTGGTCGCAACGACATTTGCTTAGATCCGTTTATGTGAGATTTTAATTGAAGTGACAGGTATGTCAAATTTACCCTGTCACATGGGTTATTCCCTGTTTATCCGATATATTCGGAAATGTCGTGTGATTGGACCACGGCCATCTACTGGAGTATCATGGATTTCGTCTGGAGTCAAAAATGTAGGCGTGCCGCTTTCCATGTTTATTTTTGCGCGTTCATATCTGTTATATATTGTGTTTTTCATATGCAATCCAGCAAAAGCATTATAATTCTCTAATATTGCAAAGACCTCACCATCGGATGTTGACATAACAATTTGTTCTGGTGTTGGCACCGATTTAATGGCATAATGTCCTGTTCTCAATTTTATTTGTGTATTTGCAGGAAAAGTGTATCTTCGAAGTTCGAATATCCGTTGCGGATTTGTTTTGGAACTGAGCAGAATAATTCGAAGATCTCCAAGTATATATTCGCGGATGATGGGAGGAGGAAGCCTGGGACGTTTTACCGTGCTCCTGACAGATGGAGGAGGCCTTAAAGAAGAGGCGCTGTTTGAAGAAGAATGTCTGGCATGAGAAAACCCGCCAGGAGGATACCTGGACCTCGCAGGAGGAGATGGAAAACTGACCGGAGAACGATTTAGATCAATAGGTGCTCTATTAACCGAAGACTCGAAACTAAACTCTGCAACAAGGAACAGTGGAATCAATCTTTCTAAACTCCGTGAGGCAAGAGAAAATTAAGATTTTTTAAAATTTGTCAATACTGATAAGTACATAATTTTTATCATAGATTTTTCCATCGCGCTTCAATTGTAATTAATCCCTAATACGAAAGAAATTGAAAATTATAATAAAGATTAACCCAAATAGTCCAGGCACCTCATACGAAAAAAGTTCTTTTCACCGCATTAAGTAGGTAATGCGCGTTTTTTGCTAAAACAGTTTCTTTGTGAAAATTACTCCCAGAACGTCTTTTTCGAAAGTGAACGAAAAAAGAGATATAAATAAACTGATTTTACATTGTTTATAAATTATTTATAAAAGACGTTATTAAAAGGATTAGTTTTACAGCGTTCATTTGATTGAATGACTGACGGATAAATTACTTAGTATCAGAAGATAGACTACACCGTAGAATCTTGGAAATTATTTTGTGAACTGAAATGTTTTTCACACCCTGGAGGTAGACTACCGGGCCAAAATTGGTACCAGCTCAAAAAAGTCAAAAAATCGTGTTTCTGCGAAGAGTCATAACTTTTGACCCACGCAGGCTAGACGAATATATATATATATATATATATATATATATATATATATATATATATTTAGATTCACGCATAATTTCCTGCATTACAACGTCTTTTCTATCATCATTTACGTAGCGTTGAACACAAACGAAGTATTTTAATAAAACTAAACACGAGTAATTTGTCCTGAAAAATAGATCAAAAGTGGTCTACTTTGGAAAGCCATAACTTATGACCTATTGGAGCTAGTGCGTTGGTTTTTTCAAAATACTCAAAATTTCGTCTACTTTCAATTATGATCTAGAACATTTTTTCGTAAAATTAACAGGATCCAATGTACAGATACAAAATTCAGAATTGGGTTTTCTTGCTTTTTTGAATCCGGGTTCTTTGAGAAATCAAAACTCAGCGCCTGTTAGTGGTATGAGGTTCTTTTTTATCTTTCTCAGAATTTTCTCTACTTTAACCCTCCAACGTCCTCGCTATTTTTAGAACCTCCGCCGTCCTTGTGGGTCATTTATGTTCACTTCTCCTTCTTCAATACAGTTTGAGATAAAAAAATAATAAAAATAACGGCGAAGGGTTAATTTTGTTGTTGAACATTTTGCTCTAAAATGGAATGGAGCGAAGCAGTCTAGGCAAACACGATATACAAAACTTTTTTCAAAAATATTTCCGGAACGCGTCGTAGACATTTCTAGAAAACTTGAAACTTTCATCAGGACACCTCAATGAACTGTTTTAGCAACAAAACAAACGCGCAATACCTAATTAGTACGGTAAAAAAAGTACCAGATCCCTGCACGAAAAACCAGATGAGAAAATGTTAACATGAGCGTGCAGGTCTGACATTGTAAAAACAATGTGGGTAGGCCCTTGGTAGATGACTGGGTGATTGTGGGGGTGTTAAATACATGTGTAAAAAAGAGGTTTATTTTTTTTTTAATTTCCTCAACTACCGTTTTTCAATATCAATATGGCCCATAATTGGCCATAGTATATGATATAAGCATATGAAAAAGGGTTTTCTAATCTATTTACTATATTGTTTAACATGTTTATCTTTCATATCTTTACTTCATTAAGGAAATTTAGTAATCTAGTTTTTAATGTTAAAAACCCTGTCCGATCCTATCCTATCATATCCGATCCAATTTGATCGCATCTTATTCTACCATACCCTATCCTATTCTATCATATCATATTCTATCTCATCCGATCCTAACATATCCTATCTAATCCTATGCTATCATATCCTATACTATCCTGCCCTATCCTACCTTATATTGTCCGATCATATCCTGTCATGCTCTACCCTATACTATCCTCGCGTGTCAAATCATATTCTTTTCTATTCTATCATATCGTACCCTGTGCGAGCCTGTACGATCATATCCGATCCCATCTGCAGAAAAAAGCACAACGGATGTATGGACAGACGGACACTCAACCATAACTAAAACGCTTTCACAAGAGGCTACAAAAACCTAAAAGACTAACAACAAATCGTAACTGGTTACGTCAACCAGAATAAGTTCGGGAATAGAAAGTCGTTCCTTAAATTGCATTTCAAAAAAATTCTCAATCCAAACCGTAAATTTTTGGAATCATTCATAAATGCAGCGGATATCTTTCTAATGGTGTCTGGTAAGATTAGAAAGAAATTTATTTAATCACGCAGACTTAGAAACAATCCCATAATATCCCAGTGGATGAGGCTACTATGGGAAAATTAATTGTTTGTTAACAAAATTGCCAAATAATTTTTTCTTTGGCCTAGATCATATGCATTTCCACGGATTCGAATGATGGAATCCGGATTACGGCAAACAAATTGTTATTTGCAGAAACCTTAAAAACGTTTGCAAAAATATAGACGTATTAATATATTATTATATTTACCGATAGAATTAAGAATAACCGCCAATGATAAGACCAGAATAGAATAGATCCTCATTTTTTCTAACTAAAGAATAACTGACTACTTTATTAGAGAAGAATTCGGTTGACAGTGTAACAAATGATTATTCTGGTTCTTATCTCATAAAATAAATATGCCGCGAGCCTGTTCTTGTGATATAATTTATTTGCATTTCATGAATTTTTACATTCTCATCAATGATAAGATATTGGTTTTTTGCGAAAAATAACTTTCGCGGATTCTATCAAATGTCAACATTTTGAGGTCCGCTGAGTCAGAAAAAATAGTTTTTACGTCGGTATCCATTCTAATGGCCGGAAATATGAAATTCGAAAGGGTTAACGAGTTTAAATACCTCGGGTCTATTATAACTAGCGAAAATAACATTAAAACGGAAATCAACGCGCGGCTGCACGCTAGCAATATGTGCTATTATGCAGCAAACACGCTACTAAAATCGGAGTGGAGAATAGGTTTAGAGTTTTCGAAAATAAAGTACTTAGAAAAATCTATGGTCCAAAGAGGGACGAAGAGACTGGTGAATGGAGAAAACTGCATAATGATGAGCTGCATGCTCTCTACGGGTCAGCAAATATTAAGAGGGAAACCGACTGGTAAGAGACCTCTAGGCCGACCGAGAAACAGATGGGAGAAAAATGTAAGGGATGATCTAAAAGAACTAGGACATGATTACTTAAACTGGATGGAGGATGCACAGGATCGAGATGCGTGGCGGTTTCGGGTAGATGAGGCAATGAACTTTCGAGTTCGAATTGCTAATCGACAATAATAATAATAATCTGTCTATCATTGTAGTCTTTCTCGTCGTCGTTGTTGTAGCTTGTAATCACGGTAATATTTGAAGGAATCATCTGATTGGATTGCCCTTTGGCATACTTCATACGTATGTAAAAAGAAAGGATGTGTTCCTTAGCCAGCCATTTCGGATAAAAATTCAAAACGTTGGAACATTTTCAAAATTTTTGAGATCATTTTTTCTTAATATTTAAATATTTTCCGTACATTTATTTGTACTGCTCAAAAAGCCGAACAATTTACTCTTATTACTTTTTCCGAGAAAAAATAATTGTCAGAGTTATAGCATTTACAAAATCTAAACACTCAATCGAAAATGAACATGTTGAGCCAAACAACGCACGATATGAAAAAAAGACAAAAAAAAACGTGGCTTTTTGAAAACCCTACGAGATTATTATATCAACTTTTGGAATTTTCTTGAAAAATTGAACATTCGAATTTTGACCCCGCAAAAAATAATAAGACATTCCTTTTTGCAGTCAAACTATGCAAGATACAAGAAAAGATAAACAGAAAAAAATTGTGCCCTCAAAAGGACCTACAAATTTGGTATAATCATTTTTTGATAGGACACGTAGTTTTCGTTTTATTCGTAAAAAACTATATTAAACATAAATGATAAAAATTGTTGGATAAAGGACTCAAGATACGAAAAAAAGGGATGGGGTCAACTTTGCACGTAGCAACTTTGCACGTGCCCAACTGTGCACGCCGATGGCCAGATGGACAACTGTGCACGTCGTTGGTCATATGGACAACTGTGCACGTGCCATCTGTGCACGTGGAAAGTCGTCACTTGGACAACTGTGCACGTGCACAGATGGTACTTGGACAACTGTGCACGTCCAAGTGTGCACGTGCACAGTTGTCCATGTGACAACTGTGCACGTCGAAATTTCCACGTGCACAGATGGGCTCATGTGGACTTGGACGTGCACAGATGTCACTTTACTAACTGTGCACGTGCACAGATGTCACTTGCCCAACTGTGCACGTTTATGTCCATACGTAAGGGTTGATACGAGGGTGGTCCTTTATATCTACGTATAATTATACGCCCTGACCTACGACTCGTTACAAAAACGTTGCGCTCGTTTCAAAAAGGCCGTCAGTCCGCATTAGTCACGGAATGTACTATTTAATACTTTTATCTTATTAAGCTTTTTTGAGTCTCCCAGTTGGTCTAACTACTAACTACCGTGCCTACTCGGTAGGTATATATTTTTTTCAACTTCCTTATCTGTCTTTGATTTTACAAAATTGTTTATTTATTAGATGTATTTTCTTATGATGTAACAAAAAGTGAAGTTCAAAAAAAATGTTCAATAACTTTTTTCAAAGTTTTACTGTTGTTTATGTGATGATGTGTAATGACGGGTTACACATTTGTCTTAGTCATTGGTTAGTGAAATATGAAGGTTTATTTATTTCTGTGGTACACGTTTTTTTTTTCAAATTTTCTTCGTCTCACCCTCCAGATTTGTTCCAATGCCAAAAAAAAAGTGAGCACGTATTTTTTTTTAATTTTAAAATCTATTGATTTCCCGGGGTTGTTCAAAGCCCATAAAGTTTCACGTGTATTTCCTCTGGAAAAAAGGCCTTTTTGGAAATTTGTGATAGAATCGTTAATATTAAATTATCTTACTGCATCTGGCGCAATTTTTTTGAAAATTATTTGCTGCATACTTTTTAAATTCAACCCCCATAAGCAATTTTTATGGGGTCTCGAAAAAAACTCCATAAGTGCAAAAATGAGGTATTATGTCCCGCGTGAAAAAAAGTTCCCTTGCTCAAGCACGGGTCAAAAATAGGTCAAAAATGTTTAAAGTTCGACGGATTCCAGAGTTTAACTTGCATAAAAACTTGCATGAAAGTTTTTTTCGAAAATGTAACTATTACAAAGCTTTCTCTATGCGGAAGCAAAATAAATTTAAGGAAATATTTTCTTATATTTATAATAATTTGGAATTTTAACTGTTAAAAATTTATTATACGTAGATATAAAGGATCACTCTCGTATAAACCCTTACGTCAGGACATAAACGTGCACAGTTGGACAAGTGAAATCTGTGCACGTGCACAGTTAGGCAAGTTCCATCTGTGCACGTGCACAGTTAGGCAAGTTCCATCTATGCACGTGCACAGTTGGTCAAGGGACATCTGTGCACGTGCACAGTTGGGCAAGGGACATATGTGCACGTGCACAGATGGGCAAGTGACAACTGTGCACGTGCACAGTTAGGAAAATGACAACTGTGCACGTGCACAATTAGGAAAGTGACATCTGTGCACGTCCAAGTCCACAGGAGCCCATCTGTGCACGTCTAAATTTCGCCGTGCACAGTTGTCACTTGGACAACTGTGCACGTGCACAAATGGTACTTGGGCAACTGTGCACGTCGAAATTTCGAATGGGCTCCTGTGGTCTTGGACGTGCACAGTTGTCCGTCCGGCCATCGACGTGCACAGTTGGGCACGTGCAAAGTTGCTACGTGCAAAGTTGTCCGTCACCCCGAAAAAAATAAATAGACAAAAGTTGTTCACATAAAAAAGAAATACAAATTTGTTATTAATCATTTTTGTATAGAACGCACAGTTTTTTTCTTAATCATAAAAAATAACATTAAAAATAATTAAATTGAGTTTTTGGAAGAACGGCGTGAGGTGCAGTTAAATGCTAATTAACAAAATGGTTTTTCTTATAGGATGCGCAATCTCTTATTACAAAAAAAAGACATTGAAAGCACATCTGTTTGAACATCAATGAACATTAAATATGAATTATAATAATGTAAATTTACCGTAATTACACATTTTTTAGGATATCTGAGACTTAAAAATAGTACAAAATAAGGAAGAAATATAAAAGTAATTGTGGAAAATGAAATTTGTAGATTAGTTTGCAATATCTGAATAAGCAGTCCGAGACCGAGGTACAGAAATAAATGTAATATTCATTTGATATAATAGAGTTGAACTGAACATAGATAAGTTCGCATTTTGGACGAAATCGAGTGCGAAGTACGAGATACTTGATGAGAATGTGTTCGTTAAAGCCGAAGGAGTTATAACAAAAGAGAATTCACAATCACGAAATTACAGTTGGCGATGCTTGACCGTTAATTTTAAGAAGTTTCTACAGAAATGTGGAGAAAGTACAATGACCGAGCGCGAAGCGCTAGATAAATATATTATCGACCGCGAAGCGCGAAAATCAACAGACAAATTTTATGGGATTCATATAGACTTGAAAAGAAATAATATAGAAACTTGAAAGTATATATTTCACAAGAAGAAACCGTGCACGATCCCATACGTGCACGTCGAAATTTAGTTTCAAAAATTTAGAGGGCTTTCAAAAGAATTTGAAGATTTAAAATCATTTGGAAGGATCTGAAATTCTTTCCACGAATTTAGATTTTGATAAAATGAGGATTACGGCGCACAAATTTTCATTTGCGGAAACCTTAAAAACGTTTAATAAAATACGGATATATGATTATATTATTATAATTACCAATAGAGTTGAAGATAACCACCAATGATAAGACCAGAATAGCATAAATCCTCATTTTTCCAACTGAAGGAAAACTGACTTTTTTATTAGAGAAGAATTCGGTTACCAGTGTAATGAATGATTATTCTGGTTATTATCTCATGAAATACGAAATATGCCGCGAGCTTGTCCTTGTGAGATATTTGTATTTTAATAATTTGCTCACAGAACACAGACGTGCAGTCACGTCATTCTAAAGGTATCTCGTAAGTTTCAAGAAGGAAAAAAAAATGTTTTGGACAGTCACGTAATAATAATATTTCACTGGGAAAATGTGTCAGAAACTCTCAATTATTAATGCTATTAGCTACAACAAAGATTATAAGAGCTTGAAAGATATATATTTCACAATTACTAATTTAGAAGTACTAATTGTTTGCAACATGATTATTGTGCCTACAGACAGACTACAGGCAGACAGACACATTCGTAAAAATCATTTTTTCAGGCTGAGGGGGCATCAAAACGTGGAGATTTGATGACAACCGACTATGTCAAATTTTACATGAAACCAATACCCATAGGATGAGAATGTGAAAATTAAACGTTCAAACCTGAAAAAGTTTTTCAATTTAGGTATTAAATACTTAACTATAATATCATAGCATCAGAAATCTTCTGAATTTAAAATAATGAAAATGAAAGGCATACAAAATTTTAGTTTACATTTTTGTGAGACAAAAAGCACGCAAAAATGAAGAAAAAAATTAATTGCATAAGTGTGGAAAAAGCGAATAAATCCATGAATAAATGAATGAATGGATGAATTAGATTATTTGATTATTACATTTGTTTCGTACCCAAGCAAATTCAGATGAGTTCTGATCAAATACCAAACATTAGGGGAGCGAAGTGGAAAGGTTGACATTTAGTGGCCACTACAGTTATGTCAATCAAGTTTATTTAAAGAATTGGCGAAAAGACTCTCGCATTCGCCTGCGCATCCATATTAACAAATTTTGTTATGGCATTGCTTCAGATCAACCTGACCGCGAAAAAACCTCCGGAAGGAGTCTTACATATTTATAATTTCACGAAATTCAATTTACGTTTTTTTAGATTGAATTACTAGAATCGAGGTTTGTCGGTTATTCGCACTTTACCCGATTTATTCGAAAATATCGTGCGAATGGGCGACGGGGACCTACTGGAGTTTCTGTAATTTCTTCTTTGGTCAAAAAGCTAGGCGTACAGCTTTCCATGCTTATTTTCACCCGATCATATCTGTTATACCTTCGCCGATACATATACAATCCAGCAAGAACATTAGAATCCTCAAATATTGCATGGACGTCATCATCGAATGTTGACAAAACACTTATTTCGTGGCTTAGCACAGGAAAGAAGGCATTATGTCCTCTTTTCAATTTAATCCCTCTATCGGCAGGGAAAGTGAATCTTCGAAGTTCGAATATTTGGTGCGGATTTATTTTGGAAGTGAATCGAATAACTATAGGATGCCCATGTCCAGATTCGCGGCTGCTAGAGGAAGGAAGCGTGGTAGATGGAACCATGACACTGTCAGAAGGACGAAGCCCTGAAGAAGAAGCGCTGTCTAGAGAACATGGTCTGTAAGAAGGACACTCGGCATGAGGAGACCTGGACCTGGACCTCGCAGGAGGAGATAGAGATCTGACCGGAGAACTATTTAGGTCAATAGGTGGTCTATAACTTAACTCTGCAACAAGAAATAAAGATTAAATGTTTCTGAACACCGTGAGGCAAGACAGAATGCTGATTTCGGAAAATTATGATTTGAAATCCATGTATCCAAAATTATAGTACAACTTGAAGGTTCAGTAATTAAAATAAAATATTGTAACACTGTAACAAAGACTTACATACCGGTACAATTAAATTAGTACATATTTGAATTTTTTGATCATTATGTAAAAAAGTATACATAAAAGAAAATTTGTTCCTGGTTTTTGTAATTACTACTGCGTAAAAAATCATTCATTATGTTCTAAGTGAATAATTTTTATGACTCATCAATAATAACTCATATATAACTCAATATAACTCATCAATAATAATAAATCCCTAATACGAAATAAATAAAAATATACGTCTGAAAATGATGTGCCAATTGAAGTATTTACAGCAATGAGAGGAGAGTAGGGTATGGTGGCAGTGCGAGGCACGGTGGCAACCACAAATAACATCCGTGTTTTTTTATTTTCATATTAGTTTTTCACATTAAATAGCTTTCTCTGTTTGAAAAATAGTGATATAATGCAATTTATGTTTCAAAATACGCGTCAGAAGAGTAATTATAAAAAACAGTTTTGGCGGGAACCGACGAAAACGTCTTTGGCTGAAATTAGGTACTTACGGCATATTCTGAAATTCGTAAAGTATGAAGAATTTAGGTTTTGATGTGTGAAGGATTTTATTAAATTTCTGGTATCATGATTTATTTCTATAAACGTTTTAAATATATTGAACTTAATTAAATCTTGCGCAGTCACATAAGGGGCATGGTGCCGTGCGCTACATTACACGTTCCAGAAGTATTATATCATTGAGTTTTTATGTTACAATGTTCATACTGTTCAAATAAACGGCCGTAATATGACAGTCACCTTACCCCAGTATATAGAGTACGCTGTCTGAAATGCAACATCGATCAATTAATTAAATGTCAAATAATGACGTCATCAAAAAGCGGGTTGGAGTATTAACATATATTCTCTGATAATGTAAGCTACCCGGATAAAGGATAAAGGTAATCTTTTATGCTGAGCTATCGACAGTAGGCAATACATTGGTCGGTAATACAGATTCAGTGCATGAATCGAGCATTAGCACTTCGTGGAGATTTTTTCGAAGTGTCCGACCTCGCGACCATCAGTTACAGTGTGTTTGATGTAGCGAGAACTTTGCCAGATGCAAACCGAAAAGCAAAAGCAATGGCTGATCATAAGACCAAAAGAAAAATGTATCAACTTATTATGAAGATAGGCTGGGCAAGACAGTACACGTCCCGCATTCAGTGTGTGATTAAATACATAGCATCTAAAAGGAAGATCACTGCCTGCGTCCGACAGTTCGCGCGAGAACTGCCGAACCGTCATCAGATACTCAACAAGTACAAGCTGCTGACAATCAGACAAAGGGAAAGGTAGGTTAGAGAGAATGATGTTCCAAGACCCACCAGTTAGTGTCGACCACCCGCCCAAACGAGATGAACTTGAGGCAGTTTGGAGACAAGTCTACAGAGTTCAGCATTCACTGAATGCAGACACAAAGAACATAAATAGCTTTAAGGAGCTTTGCAGTGCAATCATAACAGCTCAGGAGGAATTCCGACCTATCCCTACCGAAGATGTGAAAAAAGTATTGAGAGGCATGAAGAACGACTATTCTGCTCTGCGACCAGGCGGTATCAAGAGCTTCTGGTGGAACAAGGTTGCTTTAACACATTAGCATCTGGCCCGCATTCTCACATCATATGTGAAGTCAGAAGATCCTATTTTGAAGTGATTGGTAGAGAGACTGTAATAGAGTTGGGGTTAGAAATGTGCGCCAGAGTAAATTTGAAGCGAGGACAACTTAATGACATCCCAGAAGACCCTGAGACAAACGTGCTATACGACAACTTGGCGCTGCGCTGGAGAGACCTATACATACATGTGCCTACTACAAAGAGGCATCCGCGACGTAACGTCTATAAGGAATGCTTTCTGGTGCAGATACAACCGTCTTATCCAACAAATTTGCTTCTCTGAACTGTCGGCGAGGAACAAAGTATCTGCAACGAACATACTTGCCGTCCCGGTGGTACTCTATTCATTTGGAGTGGTTTCATGTACGAAGGATGAGCTCAGATTCCTCCATATCGGGTAATCTGGCCACAAAGCTGTCAAATCAAGTTAACAAATTCTCGCCAGGAAATTGAAATAGATTTTCAATCATTGATGCTAGAATCTCGAAAAATAAAGCAGTTTTCAGGATCCTAAAAATTGTTTCAGTTTTGAAACCATGTGGTGATTTGAGGTGAGGGAAGAAGAAAAGAAAAAGTTAATGCACAACACTATACTTTAATTTAAAATAATAATTATCCGCGCACTGAGTGGGGTTTTCGAACTGATTACTGAAATAAGTTCGATTTGAATTACGGATCATGATTTTATTTTCGAACTTTGAGGAGACGACTCGACGTGAGTGCAATGTGCATTCTCGTTCGAGGTGAGAAACTAAAACTTACTAATTGTCTACGCAGACGCCAGACGCAGAGGGCGCAAGACATGGCGGTAAATATGAATGTCTACAGACTAAAAATTGTCTGAAATGTTATGGAAACGTTGGAAAAAATTGAATGTTGTTTCTTCGAAGAATTTAAAGGAACTAATTTCAGTTTTAGTGATCTACTAAATCCGTGTATTATGCTTTCCAAATAATAATTCATCTAGCATCCATAAGTAAGTCTTTGATAATATCATGGCTCTTGAAAAATTTTTAATTTCTACAGAAAGAGTATCCTGACCAGTGCCCGATCGGCTCCCGACCATGAAATGTAACCAGAGTTGGCCCGGCCAGTAACCGGCCGGCTCCTGATTAAACGATTCGAAAAAAATGTAGCCCGGTCGGCTCCCAACCAGTTCCTGACCATAAAACCTAACCAGGGGTAGCCTGGCCAGGATTCGAACAGAAAACTTCTTGTAGTAGGGGCAACTGCGGCAATTTCTTCACGGGTTCCAAAAACCCATACAAAAACCCAAACAAATTAAAAAAACATCCTGAAAAAAAGTAGCAAGCCTCAAAAAGAGGATATGGCCAGGAAACCGCGACATATGGTTACCCTAACTGCGCACAAATAAGAATAGCAATAATTGAAAGGCCAAATTGTACTTTTGTAGAAAAAAGGTAGATTTCACTAACATAAGACTCATTGTTTGTTTATGTTAAAAAAGTGAAAAAATTATATTTTCAAAAACCCAGGCAAGGACCCCGAACAAGTTTCAAAACATTTTGAAAAAAAGTCGCGAACAGTGAAAAGATGACTTTTTTGGTAAATTCCGACATACGATAAACACAACTACACTTACTAGCAAATTGTAGGTAAACCACAAAGGTCAAAATTAGAAGGTAGGTAGCGACCTTCATTTTTTTCTTTGTAGATTTCGGGAACAGCAGCTGAGAAATATGCATTATATCCACTGCTTTATATACTAACCACTATCAGATTACTTAGATTTGCTTGAGATCATAAAGTGCTTGACGTAATTTTTATCCGAGAACATACATTAAAAACAACCTTACCAAAACACTGTTACCTGGCAAAATCACGTCATAGTTAAGAAGTGAAATATAAGTGATTACTGCTTTTATTTTAGTTTTATTTGTAATTTTAATCGGCTTTCAGTAATATGTAACTTTGATTAGAACACAAGATTTTATCCCAGCTTTAATCTAAAGCAAACAAATGAATTATTAAGATAATTTGGGATTTTATGTCGTAATCAGACGTGCTTTGAATCAAAAGTCAATTTCTACAAGTTTGAGAAGTTGAACTTAAAAATACTTGAATATCGAAAATATAAAATTGCAATTCACTTCATTTTTTAGATGTATATGTTAAAGGCATGCATTTTTAATTTTTTTATGTGCCTTGCACTAATTACTAAATATAACCTTAGATGTAGTATGTAGATGATTCAGAAAAATGTATTTGGTTTCTTTCATTTTTTTTTTTTTTTTTTTTTAAATGTATCCAATGACTTTAAATTTCACTTTAAACTACATGACGTGATAGATTCCTGATAATAATTTATACCATTTTCAGAAATTTCATGATTCAAATTTAAAATTCCAGTTTAGAATCTGCAATTACAAAACAGTTTAATTTTTGATGCTCTTAAAATGAGTTGTTCAACTTCAAAAGCTTGAATTCGAAAATGTTTGTTTTTAAGTTTCATAATTTTTAAATGCTCCATAAGAATTGCTATGAATTTCTGAATGTACAATTTTTTCTGTTTACTTTCTTGACCAGATGCAAAATTTCGACAAAATTAATAAATTTCCAACCTGCAAATATGAATTTTCGACAAAAAAGTTAATTTTCAATAAAAAAAGTGTAATTCTGAAAAAATCAGTATAATTATTCACCAAGAAGAATAGCTTTTCACAAAATATTTGAATTTTCCAGAAAATAATTAATTTTTCATTAAATAATTACTGTTTTTGGAAAAAATTTCATTTTTCGAATATAATTTTCAAATCCATATGATTTTTTTCTAGAAGCAAGAAAAAGCAAGTTTTATCCTTATTTTTGCAACGTGAAGGCTGATAACTACGCTTTCATTATTTATATGATGGAAATATGGAAGAATTTGAATTATTAATCAATTAATTCAATAATTAGTCCATCAATTCATTTTAAAGTAATTCGGATTAAATTAAAAGGCAATTTAATTATTCATTACTTGATACTAAAAGTGCTATTTCTTACAGATGAAATAGAAAAACAATTTTTATTCTTGAGAAACCGAAATGAGAATTTTGAAGATTTCAGATTTCAAATCAAAATTTAAAAACAAGTTAATTTTCAATCAAAAAAGATTTTAATTTCAAATAAAAAACAATCGAACTTATGCAGAAAGAAGGAGAATAGGAGAAGGAGTGGGAAGATGAAGGTTAAAAGGCAAATGTATTTTATAACGAATGGACTGCAGATGGATGAAGTGATAAGGATGCACGAGGAAGGAAGGTATATGAGATGGTTAAGAAAAACGGCATGGAGAGAGGGAAGGCAGCAGGGAAGGAGAGAATAAGCGAGTGAAGGTTTAACGGAAACTATGGGTGGATTATGCTAAGGGAGAGAGAGAAATATTTGCGTGAGAAAGGAGAGAAAGGAAGTCACCAGCTCATAGCGACGATGAGATGTGGGTGCATTGAGTGTTTTAATAGGTTATGGCTTTCTAGGGAGAACATTATGTGTGAACAATGCGGGAAGGGTGATGCAAGAGTGGAGCACTGGTTAGAAGAGTACGTGGAGGTGGGAAGGAGTGGAATAAGCATGGAGGTATCGATGCATAAAAGGGGCGACAAAAGGCAGTAGCATGGGTGAAGGGGGTGTTGAGTAAGATGGAGAAGAAAAGAAGGAAGGAGGAAGAGGAATAAAGAAGGAAAGATTGTAAATAGGAGAGGAAGTAGATATAAGTAAACTGCAGATATTGTCAATAGTAGATAAGTATTAGGTATTAGCCGCGGAGGCAGAGTTTGGCAATGCGAGGAGGAAAAGCGAGAAAGTAGGGACATGCGTGCGAGGCGAGGCGAAGCGAGGAAGGCAAGGCGATAAAAAAGTGCAGTCTTGGAGATAAGGTGTGGATTGATGTTAATTTTTTAGGGTTAGTTTTCAAGGAAATTTTGTAAAAAAATGGAAGTGTAAGCAAGTCAATTTTTTAAGGCCAGCAGGCCGAAAAATAAACGTTTATCTACTAAAATGTTGACAAATCGTTTGAAAAGGAGAAAATTGCCTTAAAATCTTCTAAAATTTTGTCGACATTTCAAAATTTTGGTTGAAAATAAAAAGTGATTTATAACTTTCCCGGGAATCTTAAGGAATCTTAGAAATTGTTTAGAAGTTTTGAATTTGTTTTCAAAATCCTAAAAAAACTTAAATTTTGTTCGAAAAAGTTGGAGATCCCATTGCTGCTCCTGGGGTTTGTTCGTAGAATTGGTTATTGAGAGCGAAGTAAGTATTATTGAGACAGTGTTCTATTAAATGTACGAGATCGGATAAAGTTTCATTCAAATAAAGTCGAAAAAATCTCTATCACACACGTCCGAAACTCTTTTGACTTTATCGAAAACACCAAGCCATCTTAGTTAGTTTCGAAGTAGTATTTCTCTTTTAATAAGCACCAATTTCTGATATATTCGATATTATTAAATCCTTTGCAAACTACCCCTCCGATCTCATACCTTGGATAGAACACTGTCTCAATAACCAATTCGCTTTCAATAACCAATGTTCCGAATAAACCTCAGGAGCAGCAATGGAATCTCCAGTCCCATCTGTAATAGCCAAAATCTTTATGGAACATCTACAAATTAAAATCTTCAACCAATCCAAGCTTAAACCGGAATTTTTGTGCCGTTTGGTTGACAACACTTTTTTCATCTGAAGACAAGGACTAGAGGACACAAGTTTTCCGATTTCATCAATCGATTACACTCTAATATCCAGTTCACCATGAAAATTGAACAAAACGGAAAATGGCCTTTCTTGGACCTACTAGTTTACAAAAGGTCTGATAACACATTAGGACATCAAGTTTACAGAAAAACCCAACCATACAAACAGATATCTGCATGCCTTTTCCCATCACCACCCATTTAAAAATCAATCGGTCATCAAATCCCTTGTATACAGAGCTGTCTCCATGACATATAAAGATAACCTACAAAAGAAATTACAAAACGTTAAACAAATCCTAATACAGAAAGATAACACAAATAAACAAATTGATAAAGACATTAGAAAATACACTCGAAGCAACAAGTCAACACAACCTACTAAAGAGAGAGAAAAACGACCACCATCATAACCTACATCCAAGGTATCACAGAACAAATAGAAAAAATTCTCAACAAACACAACATCAAAACTATATTTAAACCACCTGCGGAAATAGGACAACTTCTAAACAACCCTTAAGATAAAAAGGCACCTTACAGTGATCCAAGAGTATATAAAATCCCTTGCTCTTGTGGCAAAGTCTATATTGGAGAAACAGGGAGAGCGGTGAGCCAACGTATGAAGGAACATACACACAAGAACATACAATATTTTTCGAAGGAAACATAGAGAAGCAATTGAAATCTTGAAAAACCCTGATAACATCAATAGGGACAATGGTTATAATACCGATCCGATTCGGTTTCCTGTCCTCCCGGGTTTTTAAAAAAAGACTTGATTGGCCAATCAGGTTCGAGCATTCTCTACGGTGAGGCTGGGTGGTAGGGAGTATATATAAAGACAACATAACCTGAATCATCAGTTTCAGGTCAGCCCTGAAGAAGGAAGCTGCAATTGAAACCTGAGACACCTTCTCTCATGGCAACGGAAATTGTTGTTGCAAGGCAATATATTGTGATAAGATATTATTTTTAAATAAAAGTTATTTTATTGGACGATTTAAGAACAAAATTAACTTGAAAGTCCAAGGTTTTCCATCATAAGCATCGTTTTGAAATCTTGCTTTCAACTTATCGTCAAATCTCTAATAGGACCAACGACACGAACAAATATTACGTAATTGCTGAGAAATCATACAAAAATTTTACCCATTCGACAGCAGAACAAACGGCTTTTGCCTCAAAAGAGGTTATATTAAATTAATTGGATTACCAAGGGTAATTAATTGAGGGTAAGGTTTGACAGCAGCTTTAAGCTGTACCTCGACCTTTGTGTTCTTATATTAACTCTGACTGACATGTACATATCCCTCTTGTTACGAACTCAATAAAGATTTATTATTATTATTATTAATTACCTTTTCGTAAGGAAGATTGTGGCTACAGAGGCGTGCTATGCGACGATATTATTCTCACTATACAAACTGATGTTATTTTGAGGAAATTATCCTTCATGAAACCCTTTAAGGTCATTTTTATTAAACGGGAAGAAATTTGTAAGCGGGCATATGAGCACGAGCACACTCGTTTTTTTCTAACAGTCAAGCTGCACTCAAGACATCTGAAGAGTCAATTTCCAGGCTTGCCTGTAATTGCCTCCAATATATTCTCAAGGTTGACGCTAAAAACTTGGTCAGTCTGATCTGGATTCCCGGCCATGAAAATATTAAAGGTAATAATGAGGAAGCAGATACACTGGCTAAGAGGAAGATTTACAGCTTATCTCATACTTTATAAATGTGATGCACTGACGTGCCTCAGAAACAAATACCTAGAGGACTTTTTTCTCCAACTAGAATATTTTGATGACATCTCACGTAGGTTTGTGAATGCCTTTATGATAAAGACTGAATTTATGGGAAATAGTTACATTTAGGTTAAAATACCAAAAGTTTTGCAGCAGTGCTATGGGCAGTTCATGCCCTACTCACCCGTATAATAATAATGATAATAATAATTGTTTAATAATTGGAATTGTGTAATAATAATAATAACTTGTCACCTCCAACGCTCGCGGCCGCTGTGTAATGATAACAGCGGTAAAAGACGAACTCCGAACTACAACATGCTCCTGGTGTTGTACCTACAGCATCATGGCAAAAGATTTCACACATCGTATCAAATGAACTCATAACATCCTCATCTCATCAGTCTCTTGACTTAGTCCGTGGCTATGATGAAAAACCGGGTTCATCCAAAAACAAGTTGGAAACAAAATAATAACAGGAATAAAAATGATTCAATTTCACAATGAGAT
Organism: Andricus curvator; assembly: GCA_932195095.1. Classification (NCBI taxonomy): domain Eukaryota; kingdom Metazoa; phylum Arthropoda; class Insecta; order Hymenoptera; family Cynipidae; genus Andricus; species Andricus curvator. The sequence continues at coordinate 25,535 of CAKNYM010034456.1, forward strand.
TTACCACTTTGGGTAGTACCTAGAAAAAAGGACGCATCTGAAAAGTCAATTACCATCTTTTAATTGACTATAGAAAATTAAGCGGAAAGATTATAACTGACAATTACTTGTTACCGATAACAATCAATGAAATAATAGACTAGTTAGGGAATTCTAAATTCTGTTCTGCTTTTGATCTCGCGAGTGGATTTCACCAAATCTGTATGTTATGTATGATGAACAATTAATTGAAACATGTCGAAAACATGGTTGAACATTGTCGCTAACAGGAAAACATTGAAACAACACAATGATAATCTCTCAAAATTATTTCAACGCTTAGGACAAATTAACTTATCAAGCCTAACTCTCACAGAATTGTCAAAGTCGAAAATTACCCTGAAACAAAAAATGACAAAAAATAAAACAATTTTTAGGACTTGTGGGCTGTTATGGACAATTCATAAAAAAACTGTTTAGCAATTGCTAAGCCTTGAACTAGATTACTCAAAGCTAATGTACTATTTGAATTCAGACAAGAGAAAAATATTCCTATGATAAACTGAAAAATTGCTCAATCACAGCTCCCATACTAGCATATACGAATTGCAATCAAGAATTTATTTTGACAACCGACGCACCCAACTACGCTATTGCAGCTTGAATAATTTATGAAACAGTAAAGTTAAAAACTAACGCGGATGCCCTATCTAGAATAAAATATAAAGTCACGAACAAAATAAACATTATGAAAAGAATGAACGCTGAGAAACGTATAAGTGAAGGTTCATGTGATGAAGATAGTAGAAATCATACGGAGGAAGTCAATAAATCTAATTCTCAGATTGAGATTAATGAAACAGCATGAAGAGAAATTAAGCGTCATCAGATCATACTTACTCAAACGAGAGTCCTTAGGATAAAGCTGAATTTTTCAAGATCAATCTTCCGGACACCGATAAAGTGCGAATTATAGCACAAGGCATCCATGAACAAGAAATGCTACAACTAGTCGATAAGCGAGAAATAATGAGAGAAGCTCACAAAGAAAATCCAGGACGATACGCTATTGAAAAAACTCTTCAAACAATTGAAAAACGACACGCAAGGCCCAATCTGACAAAAAGGGATGGAGGAATACACAAAACAGAGGGACACTTCTCAACGGAATGAGAATATAAATAAGCGAACTTACATTTAAACGAAACCAGAAAAAAGAGTACCACTTTATGTGCCCTAATTTGCAGTTTAGTTTTGATTACGTAAAATGGAAAAATTTTCACCTCTAGAGGTGGCGTCCCATAATTGCAGAATGGCGTTGCGTTTTACGTAATGCGTCAAATTACTAGACCTTTCAGCCAAGGAAAGAGTTTCTTCCAGATTACTAGGTGAATATCATTGGCTGCAATGTCTAGTGATTTGGCCCATCAAGCTCCAAAAATTAACAATTTTCAAGCTCGAAATCGTGAATTAAAATTTTCATTAAATTGTTTAGCTTTAAATCTACTTATACTGACTGATGCATTTGAAGCTTTAAATATAAACTTTGAAGACCAAATAAAAATCAATATCGATCCAGTTGTAACAATTAGGGGAGTGAATTTGTGAAATGGACATTAATTGGTCAATAGTTTTAAGTCAATGACGTTTATTGAAAGAATTGACGAATAGACAAACGCATTTGCCTGCGCATCCACATTACCGAATTTATTATAGCGTTGCTTCAGATCAACCTGACCCGAAAAAAACACGTCCTGGAAAAACTTCCGGAAGGAGTCTTACATATTTATAATTTGATGAAATTCAATTTACAATTTTTAGAAGTTTGATTAAAAATCTCATGATTGGGTAATGGGGACCTCAACAAGAAGATTAGTATTATCTAATATTGCAAAGGGCATTTGATATATAAATACCATTGGATGTTTAATTTAACGATTCGTTCTTGGTTTGGCATGCTCATAGCGACATTATTTTGTACTTGGACTTTAATTGGTTATCGACAGAAAAAGTGTTTCTTCGTAGTTTGAATATTAGATGCGGATCACTTCTGGAAGTCAGCCGAATGCCAGGAAGAGAAGGCCTTGAAGAATTACTGCGCGAAGAATCAGGACTGGCAGGTGGAAACTCGGCAGGAGGTGACCTGGACCTGTACCTCGCAGGAGGGGATGAAGATCTGACGGGTGAATTATTTAGGCCAATTCATGTTTTATGTTCCAAAATCTTAAGATTGGGCGGTTGGGACCTACTGGAGTTTCCTCCATTTCTTCTTTGGTCAAAAAGGTAGGCGTGCCGCTTTCCATGTTCATTTTCACCCGTTCAAATCTGTAATCTCTATTGTGATACATATACAGTCCAGCAAAAGCAGTATCAGTCTCTAATATTGCAAAAGCATCACTATCGAATGTTGATAAAACAATTTGTTCTTGGGTTGTCATAGGCTCATATATATCTCGTGCTATTCTTAAGTTCAATCCTTTATCCGCAGGAAAAGTGTATCGTCGAAGTTCGAAAATCAAGTTCCGATTCGTTTTGGAAGTGAGCCGAAGAAATCGAAGATCTCCAAGTCCATATACACGTCTGTAAGAAGAACGAAGCGTGGTAGGTGGAACTGTGCACCTGGTAGAAGGAAGATTCCTTAAAGAAGAAGCCCTGTCTGGAGAACAAGGTCTGGTGGGAGGAAGCACGGCAGGAGGAGATCTAGACCTAGATCTCCCAGGAGAAGAAGATTTGACAGGAGAATGATTCAGCTGCGTAGGTTCGATGTTAGGTAAAGACTCGAAACTCAACTCTGCAAGAAGAAACAGAGGATTAAATGTTTTCAAAATCCGTGATCCTACAAATCAGCTGTATATAAGGGGTAGTATTCCTAAACCGACCCAAGTTTGAAAGTCGTGTTCTTCGATCGCTTCAAATTCTGGACATATTTTCGTCTACCCAAAAATACTTAATCCACAAATTCATCGACCAGAAGTACCACCCCTCGATAAGTGGTAGGGGGTTGAACTTCCCACCCTAACGCCTGCACAAGTAATTTCAAAGGCCTGTAACTCGCTTTCTAATTACGTGATTTTATTTTTTCATTAGAGTTTTAGAAAGTGTTATTTACACCCTTTCATCGTGCTTGACCATTTATAACCACAGCGAAAATTCAACCATTTTTTGAATGAATTGTTTAGTTAACTTTTTTTGCAATTTATGTTTCTTCAATTTTCCTAAATAGTCAAAAAAGAAAGCTTGACGGTCAAAAATAATTATAACGATCGAAATCATTACTAACATTAATAATAAATTGTTCATTCCGATATAACATCCGATCATAACTCACACTATTCTATTCTATCCCATCAGAGCCTGTCTGATCCTACTATATCATCTCCTATTCCATAATATCATATACTACCCTATCTAGTCCTACCCAATCCTGTTATGATGTCCTGTCCTATCATATCCTGTCCCATCCTATTCGACCACATCCGATCTCGTCGGTGGGAAAAAGCACAACGTACCGACGGATAGACGGACATTTAACCTAAACTACAAGGTTTTCGCCCGGAGACATAAAAACCTAAAACACTACAGAAAAAAATCTTGAATTGAAGGGTGTCAAATCATAACAGCCTAAACACTATATTTTACATTTGTTAAGTGACGCCCTCCAGGTCACAAATATCAATCCTGGAAGCCATCTTATGGATTTAATTGAAACTTAGTGTAGTTGTAGTACCTATTGGTTAATGTTTTTCGGCGAAAGGATTTTCAAAAATTTGTAACCATTTTGTAAAACAAGATGCAGTTCATATTGAATATGAAAAGAAAGTTTCAGAACAATATTCTTTGTTCTGTCATCTTTGATTCCTGAACAAAAATTGATGGACACTCATCTGGTTCGTGAGCTATGAATATCTAAATAGCAGCATTCGAGTTGTATGCGACTTATAGATTCCACTTTTCTTTAAATAATTATAAATCGCAAACCAGGTAAGTGCCTATCAATTTTTTTTTAGATGAAAGATAAAAGAACAAGAAATATTATTCTCTAGAAATAAAAATTGCGTATTCCATCAAAATTCAAATTGAAACATTTCGTAGATTTTTTCTTGTTGAAAATTTTGAAAACATTACTCTGCACTACACTAAGTTTCATCGAAATCAATGAGACATCTGCCAGGATTGATATTCCTGATCTGGAAAGCGTCGAATAATTTGTTTTCAGCCTAGACCACATGCATATCTGTTCCTAGGTGTCATAGAATAAATAAGCCAAACTTTGTATAAAAATATTTGTTTTGAAGTAATTTTGTCTAAACAAATAAGCGAGTTACGTCCCTCATGCGAAGCTCCAGTTTTCAGCTTTCATTTTTATTTGAAATGTATTAGGCCACGGTAGTTGTGTTGCATAGAACTGCAGATATTCTGGTTGAAGCTTTTTTCTAAAAGTTTTTACCATATCTTAAAATATCAGATATTTTAAAGTGTTTAATATATTTCAAGGAATTTCAAAGACTTTCAGAAGATTTAAGTAGAATTTCAAAAGATGAATTGATGATTCATGAATTTGCTCTATTGGAAGTGGGGTAATAATTTCAGTGAGAAATAAATTCAAATAATACGAACTAAACTTAGTCCCTTTGATAACTGCGCATTATCTATTTGATTGTGTAGCTGTTAAAGTTATTACGCACTATAGCTCATTTATTATCACGAGCATATGAATACAACCTGAAAACAAAAATATCGATCATGCTGACTTTGTTTAACAGCTTGTAGACTCTTTACTATATTCTTAAACTCTTATATCAATTACAGCTGATTTTAATGCAAGAAACTTTAAATTAACAAGGAAGGATATCTGACCCTAAAATTAAGTTTTTGGAATCCATGGTTAATTCTCTAATGCTGAAACAAGACAACAATATAAAGAATGCTAATGGATTATGCCTCGATATGATATTTGCAAATTTTTAATCATGTCAAGTAATTCGTAAACCTTAAATGGTAAAAAGGGATGAATATCACCTTGCTGTAAAAATTTTAATACATACCTCGCATACATCTTTAGATCGTATCAAGTGTATAGCTAACACATCTTCATCAAACAGACACAATTATAAAAAAGCAACAAAAGCAAATCTCTAAGTAGAAATGAAGAACATTGAGTGGAACGATTTGTATTGTATAAGCCATCCAGAGATGGTCTAAAGTTTCTTATACTCAAAATTATATTTAACATTATATATGAAGTGATGCCAACTTCCTGGAAGTTGATAATGTACACAATATCCATAGAGGAAACCAGAATTGAAATTAGAATTGGAAAAAGAATTTACTTAGAACAATCGTTAAAATCAATGAGTTTGGAAATAAAAATTGCTGAGGCTCTCTGAGGACCAAACCAAAAAAAGATTGCAGATTCATTTGTAAAATACTTCTATAGCGTATATGAACCAACGAACAATAATATTTAAATGTTTATAGTGCTATGAAAGCACAGTTGGGTTATAAACTGAAAGTAGACCAGGATGACTTAAAAAGGCCATTGGAGGCGCTTTCAGATAAAATGACCTCTGTAACGGATCTCATACCTAGTTTTCTTGTAAAGCTGAACGCATATGTGTTATCAGACCCATTAGCGTACATTTATAATTTATCATTAGAAAAGGGAATATACCCTGCTCGCCGGAAGAAGTCAGAGTATGTCTGATGTTTACAAGTGGTGATAAATCAATAATAACGAATTGCTAACCTATCACTATTATAAACAACCTTTCTCAAGCTTTTGAGGCCTGCGTCGCTGATGGAATCTCTTCGTCTATGTTACTATATGTTATTGAATCACAACGTGGACTCGTAACGGAGTGATCAAGTATCACGAATCTGACCGTCTTGTCACAATTCATTGCTCTAGCGATAAGTTCAGGTACACGAGTTGATGATGTTTATCTAGATATTTTAAAGTAATTCAGCAAACTGAACTATACAAAATAATCAAGAAGCTCTATAAGTTTTTTGTTTCTGGTAATTTAGCAACTCTACTGGAAAACTTTCTTTCTAATAGGCCAAATTTTATACAGAGTGCAGGTTGCAGCTTTGACCCATTCATACCATCGTCGGGCGTACCGCAGGGCTCCAATTTGGGACCCACAATATTCACAGCTTCATTTAACGGAATGAGGACTATACGGGCTAAGAGTTAATATAGGCCGATGATACAGAAGTTCTCTACAAAATAAAGTGCATTAGGGATTTTCTGATTATCCAGGGGGACCTTCTGGATTTTATCGAGTGGTGCGCTGAATTAGGTTCACGTGTGAACGTGGATAAATGAAAATTAAAACTTTTCACGGTTCGAAAGAGCCAATACTGTTTGAATATCAAGTACATGGAGTGAAGATTAAGCAAGTCTACTGAATTCGTGATTTAGGACTGAACTTTAGCTACCATCATAACAAAAATGTCATAAACGAATTAGAGAAGGTACGAAAGCGGTTCTTTAAATTTTTAGATTTTAGAGAAGATGGCACTTATCTTGAACGTGGTAGTGATTATAATGAATGATGTAAAAGATTCAATGCCACCTGAAGTGCCAGAACCAATTTTTGAAGTGAGGAGTATTTTTCGACAGTTTATTATGATTAAACAACACCCTGAAATTTGAATCTGCGTAATTCCGTATTTACAGATAGAATATTAGCGTTTTTCTAAGTCAAGGTCTAAATTATTATTTTCTGGTTGGAGTGGAGGATAATGCTAGGGCCCATCCTGAATCTATTTGCATTATACTCATGTCTCGAAAGCAACCGGAAGTGGATATATTTCATATTCGAAGAAAAAGTATGACACGTGTGCTTATGGTACGCGCCAAATTTAGATGCGTTTTTCTCAAAAAGCAGTTTTTTGAATTTACAACTTCAAAAATGCCCCGGTGATATGGTGTTCAGCCTCAGGGGTTCTTCTTGGGCTTATGATGCCAGAAAATTATCCGGCTATATGACCCTATACGTAACTCTATATCAAACACTTTTCATGCGGACGCCCACATATTATCTCATACCAAAGAAATACGATGTACCCGCAGTTTCCTTCGGAACCATTGGATGGAACCATTCAATGGTTCCATCATTGCACAATTGAATCTACTTACAGGAACTTACTACACTTCTTCAACCCCTTTCCTGATCATGTTTATTAGGTCTAGAAGAAGTACAAATCAATTCCAATCAAAATTTTCTGAAGGGTAGCTACCCCTCACATGAGAGCTCTATCATTTCATTGAAAAAGTTGGATGTATAAGAATCTAGTGTGTCAATACTAGATACTTCTTCTAGGCTTAATAAACATAATAGAAATATTTGCCTGAACCTCCTTGTTGCATAACGGCGCTGTCACTATTCTCAAGTTTTTTGGGGGTAGTTTACCCTCTATTGTGACGAAAGGGATTGGAAAAGTGTAGTAAATTCCTGTAAGTAAATTCAATTGTGCAATGATGAAACTAATGTAAGTATTTATAGTAACGACAAAGCTGCGCGAACATCGTTTTTAATTGGTATAAGATAATATTCCCTTAAAATTTCAACCCCCTCTTCTATCTGTAAATATGAAATTCCGCAGGTAAAAATTTCAGAGTGTTGTTTTCTCATGATATACTTTCGAAAAATGCGGCTAACTTTAAAAATCGCTTCTGACACATCAGAAGTGCTATGTGTGAGGAGTGAAATATGTTCCATAAAGCAACTAAAATATGACGCAACTGTACATATATACATTCACTGTATCATATTACCCTTAATTGGTACTTCTACTGTTGCGTTGTCGCTTATCAATCAAATAAAATCTAATCAAAATTAAAAGATTCATCGTTTTTCAAAGACAAATTCAAAGACAAATTCAAAAACAAAAGACAAATTTTTATTTGCGGAAACCTTGAAAAAGCCTATAAAAATGAAAATATATTACATTATTATTCTATTTACCAATGGAAATGAGGCTAACCGCTAATGATGGAACCAGAGTAGAAAGGATCCGCATTTTTTCTAACTAAAGCAAAACGGAATACTGTACTAAAGAATTCAGTGAACAGTGTGACTAATTGTTATTCTGGTGTTTGGTTATCTTTTATAACATAAACTGTATTCCTTATATCATAAATTATATATATATCTCGAGCTTTTCTTTGTGAGATATTTGTATATTGTCAATAAGTCAAAGAAAAAAAAAACATACTCGTATATGGTCGATAACTTTCTCAATATATTTGGTAAGTTTACCATTCAAACCTTTTATTAGATATCGTAGAGTAAAATAAACTAAACTTTGTTTGAAAATATTTGTCTTCAAACAATTTTTTCCCGGACTACTAAATAATGTAAGATTCACCTGAATGTTAATATTTTACTCGGAAAGTGTTTCAAAAACTCTGAATTGTTATTGTTATTACTTAATAACAAATATTATAAAAAATTGAAAATATGGCAGTTGAATTTTCAATCTGAATATTTCAGGGTAGCCTACTAAATTAAGGTAAAATTTTTGGGCTTTTTCCGGTTAAAAGCATTTCAATGAAGTTTGGTGATGTACAACTCTGCTAAAATTATAATTTTTGATTTGTAATAATTTTTCCTGAAATTGAGAAGTATAACTTTTTTCTTCAAAGGATTCTTTATTTTCAACCTTCCTCCGGATCAGAAGAGTTAATTTATCATTATTAACATTTTTATTTAATTAAAAGTTACAAAAATTTAGTATTGAATTCACTTTTGAATTCCAAGACGGACTTTTTCAATTTTAATCATTTTGAATATTATTCGGGAGAAAGAAATTACTAATATTTAATATTTTTATTAAATGCAAGTGGAGAATTTCGTTTAGTACTTTTTATAAATTGAAAGATGGTAATTTTAACATTTTGGTTAACATTTTTCTCAAGATAAAAGGAAGGAATTTGCTATTTTCAAATTATATGTTTTGAACATGAGGTTTGAAATTATGAAGGCAAATTATCTAGTTTAATTTATTCTTAAGTTTTGAGTTTGAAATGCTAATGATGCCCTGGATTTAAAAAAAGTAAAATTTATTTTTTTTTTCTTAGTTTTTTACTCTCTAAATTTGAAACAGTGAGATTTTACTATTCGTGTGCTGAAAAGCCACACTAATTAGAATCAGTAAACAATTTTTTTAAACATGTGGAATATAATGTAATGTTCCTAAAACCTTAATAATTCTAATAAACTGTTGATAAATGTACATTTGAAATTATTATTTTAATCTGGTCAACAATCTTAAGATAAGACAATTACACCTTTGAAAATTTTCAACATTCTCGATTGAGCATTATGAAATTAACAAACTTTAAATCAAATATTTTTGATCTTAAGCTTTTGGAAGCAAACAATTCATTTTTAAGGCTTCAGAAGTTCAACTATTTTATAATTACAATTTAAAAACTGTGGTTATAACATTTTAAATGATGATCGAAATTATCATCTGTTATCCAGTAGATCATGTATCAAGTGATATTTAGAGTTATTCGATACATTTTTCTAATTTAAAAAAAAAGTTTCTATATAAAATTAAAAATTCTATATCATCTCACCCGTTTTAAATTGAAAAATTTCAAATTGTAAACCTTTAAAATTTGATTATTCTAAAAACTTTCAAAATATTGTGATTCCGAATAAGAAGCTTTTAAAATGAATGAATTGGAACTTGCAGCATTTAGAATTTAACAATACCAAACATTATTTAAAATTAAAGCACTTTGAAATTAGGACCTGTAAACTAAGTCATTAAAAGTATATCATTTTCATGTTTGGCATAAGTCTTTTGAAAATTAATTTATTTTGTTCTAAGCCGAGAAATGAAAAACTTAAAAATCGTAAAGTAAGTCTCTGATATATTTTTTTGGATATCAAATTTGAAAAGAATAAGCAACTGCAATTGAGCCGTTCTCCATAAAAACGACCTATATGTTATGATTTTTTAAATATCTGCACAATCTTAAACATGTATTTTTTTGTGAAAACAAATTTTCAAAAGATTCTTTGGCAATTTCGTGCCAAAACCTGAGTCGACGTGGGTAGTTTTTCTAGAGAACTGCTCAATCATCCAACTTCGAATAATTTTCATCAAGAGACGTATTCTCAACTACATTTACAACTTTATACGTAGTTGTCAAGTAGTTGAAATGCTTTCATCCAACTTAAGATGAAAAATATCTCTGAGATTTACGGTGCAATGATAAAGCATTTCCATGCAGGGGTAAAAACTTGATAATGCAGATAATTTTATTAGATGTCAATTTGACGTATACTAATTTGTACCCAACGAAATCCAAATCAATTTTGATAAAATAGCAATAATTAAGCAATCGAAGTGGGGAGGTTGACATTAATTGATCATTGGAGTTAAGTCAATTAAGTTTATTCAAAAAATTAGCGTATGGACTCCCGCATTTGCCTGCGCATCCACATTACCATATTTTGTTACGGCAGTGTTTCAGATCAATCCGACTGGGAAAAACCACGTTGTGGAAAAACCTCCGGAAAGAGTCTTACGTGTTTACAATTGTACTTAGTTCAATATACATTGAAAAAATGATAAAAGTCTAAGTGTCGATGTTTGCGGTGTATACGCGTTATACCCGGCTTACTCGATAATATTTTATGATTTGCACATCGGGACCTACTGGAGCTTCATGAATTTCTTGTGAAGTCAAAGAGGTAATTGCGCCCCAATCTAGGCTCATTTTCACCCGTACACAACGTCCTTGGTGATACGTGCACAATCCAATAAGAGTTTTAGTACCCACTACTATTGCAAAGGCATCACCGTCGAGCGTTGATATAACAATTTGTTCTTGCTTTGGCATGGGCAGTGGGATATCATCTCGTCCTAGGACTTGAACTGGTGTATCATAAAAAAAAGTGTGTTTTCGTAGTTCGAATATCAGGTGTCGATTTCTTCTGGAAGTCAGCCGAATGGCAGGAATAGGAAGCTTTGGCGAGGAAGTACCACTGTGCGGAGAATCAGGTCTGTCAGGTGGAAACTCGGCAGGAGGAGTCATGGACATGGACCTCGGAGGAGAAGATGAAGTTCTGGACGGAGGAGGAGATGAAGTTCTGGGCGGAGGACTATTCAGGTCGATAGGTGGTCTATCACGTGAAGACTCGAAACTTAACCCTGCAACAAGAAATAGAGGTTAAATGTTTCTACACTCCGTGAGTCAAAACATAATGGACATTCTGAAGTCGATGTACTCTTATGTAATATTTCCCACAAATCAAGCCTATATGAAATCCATTCATCAGAAATTACAATACATCATCATCAGATCATATCATATCAGAGATCTATATTATCAATCGAGTTTTGGAGCTACCAGCACATAGAACTCTGCATGCTTTATTCTTAGATAATCGAAAAATTCTAAATGAGCGTGAAGATTTAATATATAAACCAGGGTATTTTTTAAAAGTAAATGATTATCAGAAACCAAACACAGATAGTGACACTGTAACCTTCATCGCTATCTTTGCTAATACTGTGGATGACTTAAATCTGGATCAGCAATTGATGCATACCCTTTAATTGAATCAAAAAGGTATACATTGCTGCAAAAGTTGAAGCGTTATTGCCAGCAACCTTATTAACTTAACTCCAGGCTCCAAAATTCCGGGTTTTCTCAGTTAGTAGAGAACCTGACTATTAAATGCACACTCAATTTGTCAAAGTAGGCAACATGCGCATACAAACCAGAATTTCGTAGCCTATTTACTATAATATTCAAAATGCTGAACTTTTATATTTTCAATTCACTTGAAAAACTTATTAATTTAGTTCTAGATATTATGAGATCTCCTATCTTGTCCTATCCAGTGCTATCATATCCTATCATATCTTATCCTATTATTCCATATTCTATCATATCCTCTCATAGCCCATTATGTCTTATAATATCCTATCCGACCAGACCCTATCCTATCATATGATATCCGATCCCAACTATCTGATCCTAGCCGCTCCTTTCATACCCTATCTGATCATATATCATCCCATCTTATTAGATTCTATCCTGACCACTATCCTATTATTTTCTATCTGATCCTATCCGATCCAATCTGATCCTATCCTATCATAACACATCTTGACTGATCCTGTCTGATCATATTTGATCCCATCATCCCGGAAAAACAGAACAGACAAACAAACAGACGGACGCTTCACTCAAACTACACGGTTTTCACCTGGAACTACATAAAACTAAAAGACTGGAGAAAAAATCTTAAATTGAAGGGTGTCAAAGCCAGAGGCTCTAAACTAAAAAAGTATAAAAAACATAAAATTACTTTTAAAAGCTCTTCACTAATTATCAAGAACAATAATGCAAGGAAATTTTTGTATTTCTAGTGGTGCACTTTTAAGGATCGTATTTATCAATATTCTTCAAGATTACATGAACAAACAACATTTTTTCATAAGCGAAAACCTAAAAACCCACAAAAATAAAAAAATTTACCATAAACATTTACTATCCAAAAAATTTTGCCAAGTAAAAAGTTATCAGTGCAATCAAAAAGATTCGTGAAATCGTAGTTTTTCATGTAAGTCTAAAAGATATCTAAATTTTTCAATTTGATTGAATGAAAAAGTTACAGAAATTCAGAGAATGTTCAGAGAGCGATAAAAATTATATCTTAGCGAGATTCTTATTTTTTTTAATACTGATGATAGAGATTAACCCTTCCTTACTAAATATTTTGTTATTACAAAAACTGTTCAAGCGTCTTCATAGGGAAGGCTCCAGGTTAATCGAATTTTTAAATAAATGGAAAGTTTTGAATTTTCGCAAGATACATGCAGTCCTAATTAAGAGCAACGTAAAGTTCTTCTCTTTTGTAAGAGACAAAATTCACAAAATCAGAAGAGTATTTTTTTCTTTTAAATTTGTTCTTCAATCGAAATCGCAAAGATTGTCATCTCATATTATGAATTTCATAGAAGACAAACGTCTTATACGATTTATCCATAAAATTTCCACAGTATGCTTTTCATTTCCAGACCAATTTTCACATTGTAATTATATACTGACATTAGAATTTAAAAATATAATTTCTGTTGCAATAAGATAACATGTTGATATTTGAAGAAGAAATAGAATTTCCGAAATATTATTCATATCTAAATAAAATTATTGGTTTTATTGTCAATCTGCTACTTAAGCTCTAAGTATTCCAATTCGGCAGAATTCCTTATCTAGGGACGCTCATTAAATTCCAGTTTTTATGACACACGCATTCTGTTTTCCCCAGAATAAATTCAGATTAAATTGGTACTTATTTCGTACAAATTTAAGCAAAGATTTGAAGAAATGCTATACTAATGATTATTCAGGTGGGCTTCATCGCAGTATATTTTATTATATACTATAGTTCTTATCGCATGACTCATATAAGCCTCGAGTTTGTCATTGTGAGATATTTTTATTTCATAGATAAATTCAAGGAAAAAACTTTCGTGACATCAATCAGGTTTAGTCTCCGAATATGAAGCAATTTTTTGAATCGCATTTTGGCAAAAATCTGAATCGAACCCTCAAATTTTTAAAACAATTTTCAAATGTTGTGGACATCCTTCTGAAGGGGTCTGGTAAGGTTAGAAAAAAAAATTTTGAATCATGCAGGCTTGAAAACAATTTTATAATATCCCCATGGTTGAGGATAAAAGTTTTGATGATTTATTGATATCTATATAGAAGAAGTTTATTTTATTTTATTGTCAGTCTGCTATACAATCAAGATTTCAAGGCGTTTCAAGGTTTCTTAAATAATTTCATAACATTTCTGAATGTTTTTCAAAATTTAGAGGGATTTCAAAAGAACTTAAATACTTTAGATCATTTTAAAGGACCCCGAATTATTTCCACGGATTGAAATGATCATAGATTCCGGATTACGGCAGATAAATTGTTATTTGCGGATACCTTAAAAGTCTTTGCAAAAATATAGGTATATTATTATATCATTATATTTACCAATAGAGTTAAGGATAACCACCAATGAGAGGACCAGAATAAAAAAGATCCTCATTTTTTCTAACTGAAGAAAAACTCACTACTGTACTGAAGAATTTGGTGAATAGTATAACGAATGATTCTTCTTATCTTATAAATTACATATACTGTGAGCTTGTCCTTGCGAGATATTTGTATTTCATTAATTTGTACAGAGAAGAAACACGTGTTTCCACGTCATTCTGAAGGTATTTGGTAAGATTCAAGAAAAGAAATTCTCGTTTTGATTCATATAGACTTGAAAACAATCATATTTTTTTTGGGGTCCCAAAAAAACAGTGAGTTATGTTACATTTAGGGAAGTAGTAGTTGTTGATTTTTTTGAATTTTTACATTCTCACCAGAGAAGGTATTAGATTTGTGTAAAATCCCCCCTCCCCCTTTTTTGTCGAATGTCCACGTTTTGAGACCCACTGAACCCGAAAAACAGATTGTTGCAAATTTGTCTGCCTGATGGCCTTAAAAAATTGACTTGCTTACACTTCCATTTTTTTAAACAGAATTTTCTTAAAACTAACATCCTTCCACACCTTATCTCTAACGCCGCTCGCTCTTATGGTCTTGCCTTCCGCGCTTTGCCTCGCACGCATGTCCCTACTTTCTCGCTTTGCCTCGCATTGCCAAACTCTGCCCGCGCGGCTTATACCTAATACTTATCTGCTATTTACAATATTTACATTTACTTATATTTACTTCCTCCTCTATTTGCAATCTTTCCTTCTCCATTCCTCTTCCTCCTTTCTTCTCTTCTTCTCCGTCTTACCCAAGACTCCCTTCACCCATGCTACTGCCCTTCTGTCCCCCCTTTTATGCATCAACACCTCCATGCTTATCCCACACCTTTCCACCTCTACGCACTCCTCCAACCAATGCTCCACTCTTGCCTCCCCCTTCCCACATAGTTCACATATCCTCTTTTCCCTAGCGAGCCAGAACCTATTATAACCCTCCATGCACCCACATATCATCCTCGCTATAAGCTCCTGACTTCCTTTCTCTCCTTTTCTCTCTTATTCTCTCTTCCCCTGCTGTCCTCTCTCTCCATGCCGTTTTTCATAACCAACTCATATACCTTCCTTCCTCATGCATCCTTCTGACTTCATCCATCTGCAGTCCATTCGTTCTAAAATACCTTTCACTTTCAACCTCCATCTTCCCACCCCCTCTCCTGTTCTCCTTCTCCCACCAACACTCCCTAACCAGCTTAATTCCCCCCTCTTCCAAAAATTTCTGCTCATATTAACACGCCCGACTACCCGCTAGAATCCCTACACTCGTTCTCCCCGTCTCCCTCCTGAAAATATAATTAGGCGTGTTCCTTGCCAGCCCCAGTGTCCACTTTACATACCTCTCCTGTGTCCTATTTACCTCTTCGCTTTCCTTCCACCCCCACACCTCTACTCCATACAATAGCACACTCATCACTAGTGAGTCAAACAATTACATTCTCCTTCCAAAATAATCTGCGAATAACTTCTTTCCCAACCCCCACACCTACCTCATCACCACATTTGCCCTCCTCACTCTCTCTTTTATGTGACCATCCACTCCGCCATTCCTCCGAAACAAGAAGCCCAGGTACACAAACACTTTCACCTCCTGCACCGCCTTTCCTTTCCACTTCCCTCCCTTATCCCTTTCCCCTCCTTCTCTGAACACCATAACCTTGGACTTTTCCGCATTCAGTTCTAACCTGTTCTTATCCAGGTATCTTCTCAACCTCTTCATCATTTCCTTTAAGGCCTCCTCGCTTTTTGCCAACAACACCAAGTCATACGCTAGTGACCAAATTCTAACCCCTCCTATCCTGACTCCTCCTACCACTCCGGTCTCCAGCTTACTTTCCATATCCGCAATTAAAATCGCAAAAAGCGTTAGGCTGAGCGGACATCCTTGGCTTAACCCCCTATCCACTCAGAATCCCTCCGAAATCCCCTGCCCTCCTCTTACCTTATCTTTGGTCTCTTCATATATCTCCCTTACCCTCTCGATCAGGCCTCTCTCCACTCCCCTATCCTTCATCGCCTGCCACAACCTCCCCCTATCCACCGACGGAAACGCACCTTTTAGATCCACAAAAAACGCGTACACTCTCGACCCCTTCTTCGATAATTCTCTATCCACCACGTGCTGCAGAACGTATATATTGTCGATAGTACTCCTACCTGCCCTAGAGCCCGCCTGCGTCTGCGGCAATATTCCTTTCCTATATTAACCCTTCTCTCTACCCTCGTGGAAATCCCTCCATCCTCGATACTTTCTTCACTACCTCCTTTAGCCTCTCCCTAACCTCTTGTGTACTAAACAGCCATGCTTCGTTCTCTACCCCATCCAGCCCTGCTGATTTTGACCTTCTTAACTTCCTTATCTGTTTCTCTTTCTCCTCGTCATTCAACTCCTCCAACCCCGCCCCCCCCCCCCCCGTTCTTCTACTTCCATCATCTCTCTTCCTTTAATCCGAGCCCTGAAATGATTCTTCAAAAAACTTTCTCCACTCCTCGCTCCCTATCTTCTCGCTTATCCCTACTCTACGCTTCGTAAATCTATTTATTATCTTCCAGACGTCCCCCTCTGTCTTAACATTTTCTAACTCCTCCTCCAGCTCTTTCTCCTTTTCCTGTTCTTTCTTCTTACACATCAATCTAAACCCCTTCCTCATTTCTACGTACTCCTCCCTTTTCGCAGTACCCTCTTTCCACTTCTTATACTTTCTCTTCACCTTCCTTTTCTTCTTTTTACATTATGTATGTATGTATGTATGTATGTATATATGAATGTAAGTATGTATCGCTGTAGATTTTTAGTCTGTTAGCACGATTACTTTCGAAAGAATTTACAGATTGGATTAGCCTTCACGCCTAGCTTGAACCAATTTTCACTGAAATGAACTTTGCCTGT
>CAKNYM010034457.1:0-18242 GCA_932195095.1 Andricus curvator
CTCGAAATTTTAATCTGAAATCTTTCGATTTCGAGATTCTTCAATTAGAAATAAAATTTTTTAATTATGAATGCTTTGAAGTAGTACTGATACAACAAAAACTCCTTTCTAATGAAACTGTCCAATTTTGGAAAGTTTCTTTCAAAATTTTCCTATTTCGAGAGCATCTGATGAAAATTTTTCCGAATGCTTTTAATCAGGCATTATCAATTATTGTTTCGAAAAATTGTTAATATCTTGATATTTGAAGAAATTTAATAACGTATTTTCAAATTTCTTCAATGTTATGAAATAAAAATCCAGGCATCTACATCTAGTTCATAAAAAATGCACGTTCCCTCTTGAAATATTTTTGAACCTTTTCGCTGATTGCCTAAAATAACATGTCCAACGTCTTCAGTATATAAATATAAAAATAGTCCCAACGGCTAATATAACACAAATTTATTCATAATACTTTAAATTCACCTATTCTTTATTTCCATCTTAGGCTTTCGGTTATAAGACATTTACGATTTTCTTTCCGACAACAGATTTTTCAAAATTGCACTATTTTAATTTGTAACACTTATTGGCTAAACATTTTGAAGAGAAAATTCGAAATTAAATATTTTCAAATTAAAATATTAAAAAATGGACAAATCTAGATTTCAATCGTATACTGACTACTGTTGCAAATTTGTATAGTTTCCAAACAGAAGCTTCAATAATTCTTGATATATTTCAACTTGAATATCGCTTGAAAATTGAATATATTATGTTGAAAGAGTGCTAAAATCATCAATTTGAGAAAAATGTAATTTTCTTTATTACTAAATATATATCATCCATTATTCAGTTTTATAGTATACGCTGAAACAAATAGAAATTAGAAGGATGATCTACGAATATTAGGGGGTTTAACCTAGATATTAAAATTTAAAAATTAAATTTTAATTTTTTTCCAAACTAAATTGAATTAAATAAAATAATTTTAAATTAAATTAATTGAATTCAACAAATTTTCAAATCCATAGTTTGAAACAGAATATACTGTTGGAACTCGATTTGAACAAAACAATAGGTACCCAATAGGGCTGTTGTTTTTCCTTTCGGAAGGTGCAATATTTTAGTTGCAGTTTATGGCGAGGGGGAAGGGTTCCGGCATGAAGGCGACATTGCCACCTCAGGTAGTGCACCTGTCTCTTCAAAAGTGTCTAAATTTCTGGGACACGATGGCGACGAAATTATACCTACCTTTTTAAACCATCTTCAATCTTACAGGGATTTGTGAGATTCGTCATATATCCGAACCTATTCATTTCTATTTACTACTTTTTACGGTAAGCTCGGTAAATAATAAAATTCTTCTCCAATTTCCCAGTAGAGTGGGTCCAAAATAAATACTTTTGGAATTTGATATCGCTACAATGCGTAAAATTAGCGTATTAGGGTTCTAAAAAAGTATAATTAATTTGAAATCGTTCCACGTGCAGCTTGGTTACCCATGCTCGAAAAAAAGGTTGAAAAATGTTCTTATTTGCAGAGTTTTAGACTTTTCTTGAGGTTTATATTTCTTTGCATACCTAATTTTCAGAAAAATCTTCTCAATTTTTTGGAGATTCAAATCAATCATTTTTCTGAAAAAAAATTTCCATTTACTTTTCAACATGTTGATTTTGGTATTTAATGAAATAATCTTTATAACTTGTGGATCAAACATTTTTCTGAGCACGTGTGAGATTTTGAAATGTAAATTCACAATACCCACTAGTCGAAATTAGAATAAAAGTAATTTTTTTTTTGTTTTTTATTCCTCGGCCTTGACGATTTTTTTCTGTAGTATTTCTATGCTTAAAAATTCCTGACATGCTCAAGAAAATTATAAAATCACAAGTGAAGTTGATAATTCTATTAAATAACAAATTCCAAATTTATGAAAACCACTCTAATTGTAACTTCGACTTCTGAGTCTAGCGCATTTTTTTCTAGTGTATTACTAATTTTAAAAACTCCAAACATAGAAAAAAAATTCTAAAATCACAAGTGAAAAAATGTATCATGTCGAATACCAAATTCCAAAATTTTAAAAATGACTGTGAATCTCATGTCGACTCCTAGATCTTATGGATTTATTTCTAGTGAATTTCTATATTTAAAAAGTCCACACATGCTCAAAAAAATCTTTAAACCACATCTTCTAAAGATAATTTCACTAAATACCAAACACAAAATTTTAAACATTGGCTGTTTTACCAATTTTGACTCCTGAGGCTTCAGGCCAGTGGAATTAGACATAAAAATTGAGTCAATTCACAAAAATTCCGAAGTTCTTCAAAAAAATGGTACATTTGTGTTTTTATATGTTTAACGTGGTCGGGTCGCCATTTTGTTTCAAAAAATTAATTTGCAAAGTTTTCCCCCCATTTCTCCACGAAAATTCAAAACATTTTGCAAACTTGAGTAACTATAAGCTCAGTCTCTATATCCTGTATTAAATTTTCAAAACGTTCTTCATGCGGCAACATTGTTAATTATAAACAAATTAACATTTTGTTAGTCACTCCTGAGCGAAAATACCGAAGGTTTTG
The DNA here is from genome assembly GCA_932195095.1 of Andricus curvator. Lineage (NCBI taxonomy): Eukaryota > Metazoa > Arthropoda > Insecta > Hymenoptera > Cynipidae > Andricus > Andricus curvator. Next base: position 2,571 of record CAKNYM010034457.1, read on the forward strand.
CACAATGTTGTTTCTTCTTTTTTTCCACTGAAAAGAAACTATTGTATGATTTGCAAAACTAAATACATAACGCAAATTATCGTTTTTAATATAATTGTTACATTTTTTGCAATTCGACTCCTAGAATTTCAGCGAAAATTGCGAAGATTGCGTTTTTGGGTAGAAAATGTTAGGAGTGTCGTGATCTAAAAATTATCAAATTTAAAAAACGTTGTTTGGTCGGCAAAAATATTAAAGTTGCAATTGAGCAACTTAGTTACTTTTGTAAACTAGCGAAAAATTACAAACATTTTGCAAATCGCACTGAGTGATAAATAACTTATTACCAACGTCATATTATATTTGGAATTTATTTACAACTTGGCAATTTGACTCATAAAATTCCTGCGACAACAGCCAATGTTGCGTTTTTGGGTAGCAAATGTTGGAAATGTCAAAATCTTGGAAATATTAAATTTGCAAAACGTTGCACGACCCGTTTGGGAAAATTTCGTGGCAGTCTTGAATCATGCTGAAGCCAGTACAGTTTTTCTCAAGCCTGTCTATTCACGCAAAACTAGCCTGGCGCTACACTGGCGCTGTCTAGTTTTGCTGGGTGTTTGATTTACACCTTTTTGCTGTCTAGTCCTAGTCTTGGCGCTATCTAGGAGTTCGTTACGAATTTGAATATATAAAGATTGTTCCGATTTCAGCCAGTTTCTAGATAGAATCACGGTTTGGACTCAAGAAAAAATTACAGAGGTGAATTCAGAAAATAATCATTTTAGAATAAAAGATTGAAGAAATTACAATACGCAATTGCACAGATGCTCCAGCAATAATTAATTGTACACTTTTACATATTTAAGATAGCAAGCAATAATTGTTGAAGGTGATCGAAAACTTAATACAAGAACTGTGTTTTTAAAAACGATTTTTTTAAGAATGTTCAAAAACATTTTCTTTTAATTGAATCATAGGTATAGCAGAGTTTTAATAAATTTTTATTAAACTTATAATAATTATAATATGTATAATGCTATGTATAATATTGACGATATTCCAAAAAATCAAATATTATTATAAATGACTCATTTAATTTATTGTAATTATTTATTTATTGCGTAAAGGATAATTAAGCCTAACGTATTAATTATTTGAAATAATAAACAATCATTATTTCATAGTCTAATCGCAAGTCAAATCATACAAACGCTATTATTCTCAATGATTTATTCACACATCAAGCACTTTGAATGTTTAAAAATTGTACATGTTTTATTGAAATAAATATTGGGATGTAATGAATTGAATTGCATATCCGACAGAATGAGAGAAAATATAACTTTTAGATGGCCGAGGTATTGAGGCGACGGGACAAAGTTACAACAATATAATAGGAAGTTAAATCAGAAGTTCGACATCCGGCGTATGTACAAGAGATTTGCGGAAACTCATTTCTTCATTTTTTTTTACAAAAACTTTTTTATATTTTCAATCAACTGGAAAATCTATATATTGGACGTTTATCGTATAAAAAATAATTGTATTATTTAATTGTTCATTATTTTTTTTATCAAAATAGCCGATCTGTCTAGAAACTAGTCGATCCGAGCGTTACATCCCAGTCTAGTCACTGGACAGTCAGCCTGTGGCGCGCCAGTGTGGACTCAAGGCGGACTAGACAGAAACAATACAGGGCCACCAAATTTTTTCACACGGGGACCGACAACAATATTGAAATTGCAATTTAAAAAATTAGGTACTTTGTTAAACTAGCCAAAAAATACAAACATTTCAAGTCCCGGAAGTTGGAACCACAACATTGTCATATCGATATGGGCGCTATGTTATAATTGAGTGCTTATTTTGTGCTAATTTATGCTGCAGAAAAAAATGTTGTGCCCGGTAATTTCGGTGAAAAATATGTAGTAATGCTAGCTTCGGCTGAAGCCACAACTCCGGTACGCGAAACTCGGAAACTATAAGTGGTATCAAATTCACTTTTGCGCAGGAATTCAGTGCTAATTAAGTGCTCTGGATTCGTGCTATGCACAAAATCCGGGCACTTTTTTTTAACAAAAACGTGTAGACATACTGGATTCAGATGACTCTTGTATGTGACACTCGGCAACTATAAGTGGAATCACATTGTACTTGGCGCAGGAATTCAGTGCTTATTTAGTGCTCATATATGCCGCAAAAACTAAATTGTGTGCCTGGTAATTTTAGTTAAAAACCTGTAGTAATGCTAACTTCAGCTAAAGCCACAACTCAGCATGTGAAACTCGACAACTATTAGTGATATAATATTTCGGTCATTTGAATGTTGAAAACTTGAAGTACGTATAGTTGCCTTGAAATAATAATAAACGTGATATAATTTCCATATAGGTTTTAGATATCACGCAGTCCTTTGAAAACATAGAATCGCACATGAGGATTATTCAATTGGACGGTTTCATAATCCATTATCATGAAAGAAATCTAAAAAAGAGAGAACTCATGGAGCACTCATGGAGTGAAAAGATTTTTTTTATCAATAATTGATTGGACATTCCAGTATTTTTTCTTTAGAATACGTATCTGAAGGCGAAAATGTTCTATCTTCTCGCGTTTTTCATAAAAACAGGTTTAAAAAGCGAAAATGACCTGATGTTTACGCAACATGGTTTTTTGTTTTTTATGTGACACTGAACATTGAATTTTAAACATCTCCGAAAATATTGCTACTACGAAATAAATAATGTCAAATTTCCGAATCAGTGCCAAAAAATACATAAATAAATGCCATAAAAGTTAAATAAATAAGAATGTTATATGTTTTTGTGACGTACTGTAATACAATATAAATTATTAATAATAAAATTATTTTTAAAAATCAGCACGCTGCATGGGTGCGCTTCTTTTAGGTCTCGCGCTTTGCGCTCAGTCTTTGTTCTTCCGCCGCGTTTGTGCATAAACCGTTTACAATTACAGATCGAACCTTTAAGATCTGTAATTTGGTGATTGCGCCCGGGAGTTCTGTTTTGCGTGAAAGTGTTTGCCGTTAAGAATTTCACTGTACCTAGCTTGTGTCGCTTTTTCATAAATTCAAAATTGTGGTTTTTAATGTAATTTGTTGCCATTAAAACGCAAATTACGAGCCTCATCAAAAACTGATTAGAGAAAATTTCTAGATTTTATTTAGGCAAAAAATTTAGCATTCAGCATTTAATTCGATCTTGCGTCATTATTCCAAAAATTAAAATCTTTCTTTTCAATGTTATTTTTCACAATGAAAATAAAAGCAAGTGGTTTTTTATTGTTCAAGCAATATGTACTTGTTCAAACGACGTATTATGTTATAAACGCGAATTATTGGCATTCCTGAATGCTTTGGCCTAATTAATAATTGTGAACATCCACCTCTGAACATACTTGTTATATTTATTTATTCTTATTTATAAATGTACAGAAATGGGTATTCACATTGTATTAGTTAGTTCATATCATCAAGTAAATGCTATTACTTTGCGATAAAAAAAGATAATAATTCTTCGAACCAGTAAAAATTGTTTGAACAATTGGCTGTAGGTTAAAAAATCCATGAAGTAAGCGAAAGTAATGAAACTTATTTAAATTAAATTAATGATTTTAATCATGTTCCGATCACCTTACACTGATAGAAATTTCTATAGCGATTTTACTATAAATGTAATGGAAGCAATATGCATATATGTGTAGTAAATTTAATATATCATCATCTTGTAAAATTAATATACATGTATAGTAAAACAAAGTGCGTGAAAGTTGAAAGTTCTTTGATGCACACAAATCTTGTCAAATATTTAATACTAAAGTAATAACCTACAATTCATCGACTAAAATCATATTTATATTCAAAGTGCAACGTACGGGTGGGATTTTCTTCAAAATGCACTGTTAATGTTAGAATTTTAACGAAAAAACCGCTGCTTTTAGGTTAGGTCTCTTATTTATTCGCTTAATTGAACTTTTCCACCTGAAACCCAGTATATTTCATGTTTAACTAGAAAAAAGTATTATGCTTTATTATTTGAATTGAAAATTACTGCCAAAATTAATTTTAATTTCCGTAGAGTGAAATTACCTAAATTTTTAAGAGTTGAACAGTATACATGTATATCAAATTTACTATGCAGCCTCTCAATTACTATTTCATAGACCGAGTTTTTAGATTTACTATACAAATGAATAGTAAATGTATATTAAAATTGCAAACATTGTTAACAGTGTACAAAAATGATTTAAAAGAATATTCACTTTAAAAAAATGTTCACGCAATTCATGAATTGTATATTGTTACTCGTTTTTTTCAAAGGTTTCCTCCTTTTTCTACACCGGCAGTTATTTTATTGCTTTCGAAAACTTTTTCAGAGAAACGAGAAACCTTCAAGAAACCTCAAAAATTATATGTAATGCAATGTATTCGTGCCACATTAATAATCCAATAAAAAAACAGTAAATCTATTACAAACTGTATAGCACCCTTCAATAGTAAGAGAAAATCCTCGTGCAACACATTGAGAATTTAATTTGGGGAATAAATAAAAAAATATCAGTTTGATTATCATTATCAATGTTTCAGGGTAGTAAACAGTTTGCAAATCTAATATGATGTTAGTACTAAGTTAATTATCACTCAGTACCATTAGCGAACGATTAGTGCAACGTTTTGCAAATTTAATATTTGTTAGATTTCGACTCGGAAGTGATAAACAAAATAATAATTCGTTTATAATTAATAACGTTTCCAATTGGAAACAGTTTGCAAATGTAATATGATGTTGGTAATAAGTTGTTTATCACTTAATACGATTTGTAAAATGTTTGTAATTTTTCGCTAGTTTATAAAAGTAACTGATTTGCTTAATTGCAATTTTATTATTATTTCCGGCTAGTGATTCACATCGACACGAGAAACTCAACTGTTTCACTCGACGTCGTTCGTTATCAGCCCCTTTTTTCGAATGATCATATCGTGTATTCATTTGTTAAATTTCGAATCGTATCGTCTCATTTTTCGAAAGACATCGAACGAGGTCCTTGAAAATAATCGAGAAACGTCACTTGTGACAGCCTTTCAGTGATAGAGCTCTGCTGCCAAAGATTATTTGGATTTAACGTTTAATTTAACGTCAAATCTGTTCATCTTAAATTTTTAATTGAACGATTAAACACAATCTGGAGAAGGATGGCAGAAGATACAAGCTATTTAGGGAAAAGAAAATCTACGGGGTGGATACATAATTTTAAATAAGGAACAATACTGAAAAATAATACAAATACTAATAATAATGTATTCTTAGTGAAATCTAAAATAAGAAACTTATATAAACAATAAGAATAATCATTCGAAATTCATTTGAGATATATTTTTGAATATATTATATAATTCAATCTTCTGAGTAATGAACTGATGATTGATGAAGATTCATCTGAATCGGAATCAGTGACAAAAAGAAGGTGAAAGGAAGTTCTAGGAAGTATTTTTGAATGCGGATACACGGATAGAAAGAAGTTCGCGAAATGTAAGGCTTGCTCTGCACAAAAGTTGGAAATTATAATGAAAATAATGGATGGGAATACAACTGGAACAACCTGATATTTAAAAAAATTCCATGCTGAGGAATACAAGAGAGCCTTTTCTGATTGTGCAGACCAGCAGTAAAAGAAGTATTATTGATAAGCATTTAAAAATAATATAATTCAAATTTTACATTCTATCACTTTTAGCAAGAAATTCAATAATTTTAAAATGCATTTTGGATAATTTTTCAATTTCAATAAATTTCAAACAAATTGATATTTTTCAAAGAAATGAGAAGCCGAAAAATTAATTTGTACTCTCTTTGAAGCTTGTTTTAATGGAAATATGATTTTTGTAAGAATCTTACAAAACATTACTTTCAATGAAATAAATCTTTTTTTGACAAAAAAAAGTAGTAAGCAACTTTCTACGTTATTTTTTTCATACAGTAAATCGAAGATTAATATTATTTGTTTGAAACTAGCTGTGATTTCGATCTCGAGTGTTTCCACCTTGTTTGTATTTATAATTATATGGTGCTCATTTCACGAGCAATTTGCTTCCCGTTAGCAAATATGTTTGCTTCCTCATAGAGGAAGCATTAGTTATTTTTTTCAATAATATACAAACCAAAGTCTTCATTTGCTCAATTTAAAGATAGAAATTTACAAAAAATACAAAATTACAAAATAATACAAAAAATGTTTTACATACGAAGACAAATCAGACAAATAAGATCTTGTATTCGAAATAATAATTTTTCGAGCTGGAAAAGGGAAAGCAAAAGTTCTGTCGCGCCCTATCCCTTTCCCAGCTTTATGATTTCCTTACAAAAATGGCCAGAATTACTCTATTTGAGAATTTATGATCAAAAAGTCTTTTCAATCGATTCGCTTCGAATCAAGGAATCTTTTCCGTTCTTGCATTAATTTTGAATTATGTTATTGAAAAAAGTTTTACTATGAAAAGCCGTGCTTTCAAATATTATGCATTACCATAGCTTCCTTACTCTTCAGTAAAATGTATCAATGTTATAAGCCAATCGATTCGTCTTGAATCAACACAACTTTTCTATTCACAGATCAACTTTAAATTACGAGAATGAGAAAACTTTTACTATAAAGAATGATTTGAAAAATATATAAATTACTATAACTTCCCTACTCTTCAATGAAATGTATTGATATTCAAGGTCAATCGATTCGTCTCAAACCAAGGAATCTTTCATATTGTTGCATCAACTTTGAATTATGCTGAAGAAAAAAGATTTACTTAAAAAAAAACCGTATTTTCAAATATTATGCATTACCATAGTTTCCTTACTCTTCAATGAAATGTATTAATATTATAGGTCAATCGATTCGTCTCGAATCAACACATCTTTTCTGTTCTTGAATCAACTTTGAATTATGTGAATGAAAAAAGTTCAACTATAAAAAACCGATTTTCAAAATATATAAATAACCATAACTTCCCTACTCTTTGATGAAATTTATTAAATTAATATGTCAATTGATTCGTCTCGAACCAAGGAATCTTTTATATTCTTGCATCAGCTTTGAATTATGCGAATAAAGAAAGTTTTACTATGAAAATCCGATTTTTAACATATTATTGAGTGTTCAAAAGAATGCAATATATATATTTAAAAATCCTTCGGTCAGTTTCAAGATATTAGTGAGGAAAATAAGCCCTCCATATTTCATCGAATTATCTGCAACCGTTTTCTAGTTATCGTGTTCACAAAAATGCGTGACATCCACACACACACACATCCGGACAATTGCTTAGAACATTGTATTAGATAAATAAATTAGGGAGGGTTAAATTGAATTAATTTAAAAATTTTGGAAAATGTTACCATTACAAAGCTTCCTTTACGAGGAAGCAAAAAGGAAATTCAGTCTCTCAAGATGAAAAATGTTACTTTTTCTAAATTTAACAACAAAATAAAGTAGCATTTAGACCGAATACATTCTAAATCGGGAAGGCTGTAAAGCGTGCATGCTGAAGTCACAAAATCGTTTCGAAACATAATATTTAGTTGTGCCACTTGAAAAATTAGGAAAAAATAGTTTCTTAGACCTTTTCTTCATCTTGCCTCTTTTTCAAAATGGTCGCTTAAGTTATTATCATTCAAATCGGCTGTAGTTGTATTTTTCTCAATTGAATGACATTAAAGCAATTAAAACATTCTCACTGTTCATGTTGATATAATATTATTTTAATTATTTTAATTCAATGGGCAACAATTTTTTTTTTTTTTAAATTAAATTCAATTGGAACAATTAAAACATTGTATTTTGTAATATTTTCTAAAAAAATGTAATGTGTAAATCTATAAGTTGACAAAATTTTGTTTACGAAGTATTAGAAAATTGCATTGTTACAAGAAAAAGACAGTTGTAACCGAATTTATTGCATTTTTAGCGAAAATTTCCAGAAAAAGAGGCCAGAGAAGAAAAGTGTTTGCAAACTTTTTTTACAATTTTCAAGTGGAAGAACTTCACTTTTTCAAATATCGTTTGGTTATTGAAAAAATACGAATTTTTATTTTCTATTGAAATAAACTCAATTTTCTCTTCTTTAAGATGTAGGCACAAGATAAATGATTTTTTCGATAAATGTACCCTATTAATACCAACTTAGAAAGAAAATCAAGAAAAAATAAAAAGGTGGCCTCGTTGAGAAAATGAAGGTTGAAGAGTCTCAGAAAAACGGCAACGATTTTTTTTTCGTAAAATACATTACCACCTTAAAAATTTGTAATACTCATAACTTAGTCAAAACATTTTTTTGTTCAAATAGCAAAATATGAGTGAACTAAAATCCCTTAAAAACAACATAAAAAAGAACATATTTTGTCTTAAACCGATTTGGTGACTTCACTTCACAATGCCATGAGATCAATGATTTCCTCAACTTCCAAGGATATGCAAGAAGCCGTAATCAAAACGCTACAAAAAATGTTTCAAAGATATCTTTCACTGTAGATAGTTGGACCTCTGTATAAAAATATGTTCGGAATTAACTTTTTTTCATAGAAAATATAAATTCTAAAAACTACGAAACTTCAAAGACTTTTTAGATTTTCTTAATTTAAAGAAAAATTTGATGAAGTTTCTCTAGTCCATTAGTCTGATGTATTTTATGAAACAAAATTTTATATTTTTCTAATATCGCTCAGGTATGAAGGTAAAAGTTAGCTTTAACCTTGAGAGAAGGCCTTTTTTACGTCCATCAATTCATTTTCTATTTATATTCATTTAAATATAGCAATATTAAAAATTTTGGAAACGAGCTTCTCGGTTGTTCGGTCAGATCGATCGATTTGACAAGAAGTTCGTTTTAACGAGACGATATGAGATGACAGCTCGATTGACAAGGCGATGAACAAAAATATTTTTGGTCGTTTCTCGGATCGTGTAGCTCGAATGAATCTCTATTGCCGGCCGAGCAGCGTTTTGCAAATTTCATAATTTTCAGATCCCAACCTCTCTAACAATTGGTACCTCAAAACGCAACCTTCGGAATTTCCGCTGAAATTTTAGGAGTCGAATGGCCAAAAATGTAACAACTTGAAAAACGATAATTTGCGAAATGTATTTAGTTTTGCAAATCATACAATAGTCTTTTCTCAACGAATAAAAGCAGAAACAACATTTTGAAAAATCTTTGGTATTTTCGCTCAGGAGAGATTAACAAAATATTAATTTGTTTATAATTAATAACGTGGCCGCATCATGAACGTTTTGCAAATTTGATACTGGATAGAGACTTGAGTATATATTTACTCACTCAAGTTTGCAAAATGTTTTGAATTTTCGTGGAACAATGAGGGTAAAATTTAGCAATTTAATTGTTTTAAACAAATTGCCGACACGATGACGTTATGCAAAATTTTATTTTATGTTCAACATATGAAAAAAAACATACAATTTTTCTGAAGACCTTCGGAATTTTTGATAATTGATTAGCTATTTCCACTAGTCTACTTTTCACGACATTGAAGTTTGCCACAGATATGGACTTGAAACTTGTGTAAAATCTCACATTTTTCTTACTTTTGAGTTTTTGAAATTACATTTCGAAATAAAAATAAAATGATTTCATATATTTATGTGACAAATAAGTTGAACAAAAGTGATAATTAAAATATTTTTCGGACGTCCTAAATTTGATTTCGATGAAGGTTGCTCCAACACGGGGTGGATTGGAAAGATTCTAATTTTTGACTATTTACCATAAGTGACATATCGTTGGAATCGCCGAAAAACATAGCTTCCTAATATAATATTATTAAATTATTAATTGTAAAATTTAAAAAAATCATGTTACGTATTTCACTCCTCATTAGCACAAAGGACCCCCCACCAGGTTAGGGTCGGCGAAAGAGAGCTCAGAAGAGCAACCGGTGGGGTGTAGACTAGGTGATGAGGTGGGTGTACCTGAGCTATTGAAACTGGACATTATAAATAGTACTACTACACTAATATAATTCCGGAGTTCTCGAACAATAAAATTAATCTCTTTTCAGTTTGGGTCCCAGTTAGGAAATTTTCGATCTAATTTATTACTCTAAAATTCGAAGCTTTTCAACTTTGAAGACCCATAAAATCAATTTAAATAACAAAATCATTATAAAAATTCATAGTCTTCTTATATTACTAGGTTCTTATAAACGTATTTTTGGTTGTTTATTCAACTTCATTGTCATTCCAGATGTTGGACGATTGCCCAGTTATTCTGATTTTAAAGGCCTCGATTCATAATTTGTTCTATTTTCAAATAGAATTTGGTGAACAATTTTAAGAAAAAATAATTATAATAAAATATATTTTGAAAGCATATACTTTGAAAAAAATGTCATTTCAGGTCTTTATTTATGAGCGTACATTTTCACTTTGAAGAATTTCAAAATGCAGTAATACTTGAACGACCTTTTATGTTTATTCCGACTTAAAAATGGTTTAATCCGAAATGAAAAAGCCTGCATGTTTCAAATACATATCTACAGGCACACAGCAAATATACGTTAAGCAACACATGACCTAATTGTTCAACCAATGCTTAGAAAAAAAATTAGCATCGAGATATTTTCGAAAAGATTGCAATAGTATTGTCCATTTTCATTTCCGACAATTACTTCGTTTATAACAATTGCAGAACTATGAAAAATAATGTGATTGTTTGAAAATTGTTTAAACAAAGAACAAAAAAATACGGCATCTAGATATTTCGGAGACGAATCTAGAGGTGTTTTTCATTTCCCGATACGACTCTTAGTTTTTTAAAATAATTGCTAATGTATTAATATTTGTAATGCGAACTCTAAAAGGAAAATTATGCTCACATTTTTCATTAAAAGGAGCTAGTTCAGATAAAAAAATGAAATGTTAATCCTCATCGATACATTAAGTGCCAACATTATCGTCAAAAAAATTGAGTCGTTGCATTTTGAGCCAAAGAGTTGAATTTTCATGCCAAAAGGACGAACTTTGAACCAACAAGATTATTTTTAGCCAAAAAAGATGAATTTTCAACCATGTAAAATTACTTTTCTTCCATAAGAAATGAATTTTGAAGATTGAAATTGAAAAACAAATCAATTTACTACAAATAGTTGAAATTTTAATTCACAAAAATTAATTTTCAAAAAAAAAAGAAGAATTATCAACCAGTTGCATCCAATATAAAATGACGGTTTTTTGACAAAATAGTAGAATCCTCAAACAAAATGATGAATTCCGAACAAACAAGGTTAATGTTAAAACCAAGAGAACAAATTTTCAAGAGACTACATGAATTTTCTACCAAACAGTTGAATCACAATTAGGGCTACAATTTAATATGAGGGCTACATTTACAACCAAAAGTGCAATAAATATATTTTCAGATAAAAAAATTAAGTTAAGAAAAAGAATTTCCAACAAAATACTTACATTTGCGAAAAAAGTTTAATTTTCAGCAAAAAATATGATTTCTCAACATAAAAGTTAATTAACGACCAGATAGCAGAATTTTTAACTGATGAAGAGATAAATTTCCAACCAAAAGTGGAATAATTAATATTTCAAATAAAAAAATAATTAAAAGAAAAATTAATTGTCAACCAAATAGTTACGTCATGAAATAAATAGTTTAATGTTCAATTAAAAATATGGAATTTTAAGAAACAAGTTCATTTACGACGAAATAGTTGAATTTTTAACTTATAAGCGATACATTTTCAACCAAAAGTGGAGTGAAACTTTTTAGATAAAAAATGTATTTTTCCACAAAAACGAAAGAATTTCTAAAAAAATAGATATTTTGAAAGAGGTAGTTGAATTTTGAACGAAAAATGTTAATTCTCAACGAAAAAGTTAATTTACGACCAAATGATTGAATTTTTACCTAAAAAAGATATATTCTCAACCAAAAATGGAATAATTATATTTTCAGTTGAAGAAACATATTTTGAACGGAAAAAGCAAATTATCAACCAGTTAACTCCGATGGAAAATTACAAATTCTTGACAAAATAGTTGCATCCTCAAACAAAATGATGATTTTTTAACAAACACGAATAATTTCCAAAAAAAATTAATTGTCGACCAAAAATTTGAATCATAAACTTGTGCGGGATACATTTTGAACCAAACGTGAAATAACTAAATTTTCAGTTAAAAAAATTGTTTGAAAAAAAAGGATTTTCAACCAAATAGTTACATTTCCAAATGAATAGTTTAAGCATAAACCAAAATTATTAATTTTTAACAAAACAATACCTTTATGACAAAATATTTGAATTTTCCAAATGCAATAAACGGAATTCTAACAAAATAGTCACAATTTCAAATTAATAGTTCAATTATCAATCAAAAACATGAATTTTTCAACAAACCATAAATTCTCAAGCTGTTAGCACACATTTCTACAAAAAAAGCCGAAAAGACGAAATCTTTACATAAGTGTTCATTTAAGACCAACTAAGTGAATTTCAATTTAAAACCATGTATGTTCAACCAAAAAATTCATTATTTACAATGTAGTTCAACTTTAAACCAAGTAGTTGATTTTTCTGCAAAAAATGTATTCCTAATGCAATATGCTGTTGACATATGTTGGATAGGTAGTATTTCAACCAAAAGAGATTTTAATTCGAAGACAAAAATAGTTGAATTAAACTAAAAAACGACCAATTTTGAACATAACAGCTGAATCCTCAACCAAAACGGAATAATTTTCATCCAAGCAGTAACATTTTCAGTCAAGAAAATTAATTCTCAACAAGAAAAAAAGAACTTAAAATTTCAAGTGAAACAGATTGATTAAAAAAAAACAGTTAAAAAAATTTACTTTCACATTTGTATTCAGCGGCACCAAAAAATCTCTAGAATTTTAAAATTTGGAAATTTTAGAGCGAAATTTCTCTTCAGCTACCCTAAATACGTATAAATACTAATTTTCATAAAATTTCAACAATTTAAAAGAATTTTCATTTGCGATATTATATCCTCCATTTTGAATTTTTGAAGTCTGATATCAAATTCGGACTCAGCGACCTGAAAAACTTACAAATACTCATTTGCATACAAATTCAACGATTTTCAAATTTTGGTATCAACCATTTTGAATTTTGGAATTCTGATATCAAATTTAAATTCAGCGGCCTCAAAAACATAAAGATACTATTTTTTATAAAGATTGAACCATTTTCAAGCTTTTATATTCACGATTGAATCTTACTATTTGTCAGTTTTCAAATTTCGGCCGGCGAAAGGCACCTGCTGATTCACTGAGAGTAAATGCAGTGTTGCCAAATCACGGAGGTGGGAAGGTGTGCCTCTTACCTGTGATTGGATTTATATATGCTGGAGGTGAGAACGTACAGCTTGTATCTGTTAGTATGGCGACACTAGCGCCGGTGATATATACCCGAACTAGGTAGGCGATACTGCTGATAAAGGATGAACGTTGTCACCTCCGAACGTTTTTTCGCCAAATGCAATAAAAGTGTATCTAAAATGGATTTACATCGAAAAATAGGCAAAACGTTGTCACCTCCGTTTTCGGAGGTGACAACGTTATATATGAGGCGACAACGTCTAGTGTATATATATTTTTGAGGTGACAACGTACAGTCTATACATATATATATATATATATATATATATATATATATATGTCTGCAGTAAATTAATGAAATACATCGTGCGTTATTCTGTGGCCATTTGTGGAACTAATTAACTGACTGTGCGGTGGCGTTTGCAACAAATTAACTGCCGCTACCTGGACGGTATGGTAAACGGCTATCTAACGCTAACTTTTCTGTGGGCGTAATAGGCTCATAGCATGGTGGTTGAAAAATAAAAAATTAAATTTTTCGAAAAAAGACACAAGAGACGAAAAAAATGAAAATATATAAGTTTTTCAACCAAAAAATATCTATAAATTTGTTATAAACTCTTGTTATAAAAATCTATTCAAAAAAATTAACGTTTTGGAAAAATAAAACAAGCTGCAATAAAATTTTATTTGCAACATTTTTCGCCCAAATTATGTCTTCAAATTTGCTTAGAACCACCTTACGCTAGGATGCGTATTTTCAGTTTAAATCGTAAAAAATAACATTGAAAATAAACAAATCAAATTTATGGAAAAACGAAACAAGTTGCAATACAATTTTAATAATAAAATTGTTGTTTTTTATAGGATGCGCACTCTTTTTTAATAATAAAAACAATACAACGAGAATACGTAAGTTTCAATATCAATGCATATTATGAATTGCAATAATATAAATGTATTGAAATGATATATTTTTCAGGGTATCTGAGAATAGAAATTAGTGCAAAATAAGGAGAAAATATTAAATGAATCATGATAAATAAACTTGTTACTTTATTTTGCAATATCTGAATAAGAAAATCCAGGCCTAGGTACAAAAATACATGTAATATACATTTGATATGAAAGTGTTGAACGTAATGTAGAAAAGTTCATATTTTGGACGAAATCGAGTGCGAAGCACGAGATACGTGATGAGAATGTGTTCGTTGAAGCCGAAGGAGCTTTAAAAAAAGAGAATTTACAATCACTCAATTACAGTTACGCACAAGGCGCGCTCAAACTTGGGAGCGTAAATTGTTGAAGCAATTTGATAAAGGTTTCAATAAAAAATATGCTCTCAAAAATGATAATTTATAGCATTAATTACAGAAAATATTAATTTGAATCATTTGTTTCAGAACAAAATTGTTTAAACAAAAGAATTATTTAAAGAAATATGAATTTCCTACGTAATGATATAATAAGCTCCTGAGTTCCTTTCTCTCCTTTCTCACACAAATAGTGCATTCTCTCCCTTGACATAATCCACCCATAGTTCCCGTTAAATCTTGACTCTCTTATTCTCTCTTCCCTTGCTGTCTTCTCTCTTTCCATGCCGTTTTTCCTAACCATCTCATATACCTTCCTTCCTTCCTCGTGCATCCTTCTCACTTGATCCATCTGCAGTCCATTCGTTCTAAAATACCTTTCCTTTTCAACCTCCATCTTCCCACCGCCTTTCCTGTTCTTCTTAGTTACTTGTGAATGGTGGAGATTCTTGGTTCGAATCCAGGGCGAGGCTGATTTCTTCTTGGGGTCCATATCATGTCACATGCGGCATGTCACATCTGCGGCATGTCACGTCTGCGGCATGTCACAACTGTGGCATCTCTACCTAGCGGCATCTTTACCTAGCGGCATCTCTCACCACTGAAAAGGGATTTGACCAATATTATTTCTGTGGCCACTCACAGTGCCTTCGCGCCCCCCGCGAGACGTTGGAGAAGGAATAGGGGTTTGACCAACATTATTTCTTTGGACAGTCACAGAGTTGCGATGAGAGATGCCGCAAAAATGTCAATTTCACTGTGAGAAATGCCGCGTGGGAGAGAAACCGCTAGATAGAGAAGCGGCTAGATAGAGATGCCGCAGATGAGACATGCCGCACATGATAGATGCCTTAAGATGAGACATACCGCAGATGAGACATCCCGCAGATGTCACATGCCGCAGGTTTAACTTGACGCAGAGTGACTTGCCGCATGTGGCATGGTATGTCCCCGTCGACAATCTAACATCAGTTTTCTAAATCGAGATTAATGTATTGA
>CAKNYM010034459.1:0-57096 GCA_932195095.1 Andricus curvator
GGATCAGTGGCACAATATAAACAAAAGGACTAAAAAACCAACAAAAAGCACTCAACTCAAAATTCTTTATTTTTTTATATATATAAAAACAGACTCCAAAGACAAAAATAAGACAGTACGAAGCTCGTTTTTTCTTTCTCCTTGCAGAAAAATGGACTCAAACATCAAGTGCCTACTCTGCCAGCACACAATACAGGTATCCACATTTGAAGACCACCTAAGACTGTGCCCGGCATGGGAGTGGCTTCACAGAACCTCACACGGAGCCAAAGAGCGAGATCTGGACTACCATTCTTGCAAACACTTTCGCAAAGCGTTTACGATGACAAAAAAGCAAGAGAAAGAAAATGCAGCAGGCCCAAACACCGGAACGGCCCACGGACTACCATACCACCTTAAGGAACTAAAAATTAAAGAACTAAAAATGAAAGCCACACTAAACTTTATAAAATACTCAAACCAAAGAACTTGGAAAACCTACACAAACTTTAAGTAAAAGCAAAGGGAGATAAGGGATACAGAGAAAAGGGAGAAAAGGTCCAGCAACGAGGAACTACAAGCCAAAATAGACAGGGAAAGAGAAATAACCAGGCAGCGAGTCCTGCAACAGAGGGAGAACATACTCAAGTTCTGAAGAGACGAGGATGAAAGAAAGAGAGCGGTAGAGGAAGACATTGAAGAAGATTGGAGAAGATACAGAGAAAACAGAAACCAACACTCCAAAATCATAGCAAGCGTCGAATGATAATTTCGAATGCCGAATTTAAGACTAAATATTTCATTTCTTTGAATTGAAACTACTAATTCAAATAATAATTTCGAATGCCGAATTTGAGACTAAACACTTCATGTCTCTTTGAATTAAGACTACTAATTTGAATAAGGATTTGAATGTCAAATATAAAAACAAACACTTCATGTTTAGTTGAACTTGAACGGCGAATTTGAATGATAATTTATAACGTCGAATTTAGAATTAAACACTTTAGATTTCTTTAAATTCGAACTCCGAATTTGAACAATAATTTAAAATGTCAAACTTAGAATTAAACACCTTTTTTTGAACTAAGACTCCGAATACCCGACGAAATAAATAGTGGACAAAAATTAAAATGCACCGAGTTCAGACAATTTTTTTTTGCTTTCCCAGCCTTATAAATTTTTCAGAAACATTAAAACCATCGAGGAAGACTGGAAAGCAAGGGTAGAGGAAAGCACAAAAACCCTCAGCATTGCAATTAAGGAAAGTTCAGAGGGATTCCACTGTCAATTTTGTAAAAAACTAATACCAAAAATTATTTACCTGATACACGTCTCATTCTGTAACAATAGACCATACAGATAAAAAAAGAATTTCACAACTACAGACTCTTATAAACTAACTTACATACAAGGGGGTTGGGAAACAAGAAACAAATAAATACAGAACATATAGAAAATAAGAAGAATTACATATTAACGATAAAACAACGGAATACCTTAACAATGTACTTAATAATTAGACAAAAAAACCCAGGTATACACCAGAACCCCCGCGATAGGGGGGAGGGGGTGTAACAGAATTGTTACGCATTGGTTGGCTCGGTGCCACCCTGCAACCAAGGGTTGCCGGGCCGCACGCGAGATGGGTCGGAATCCCCTGAAGGGACCCGAGGTCCCGAACGGCAGCGCACTTCCGAGCCAATCCTGGCTCACCCGCCCATGTGCGAACGGTTGTTCAGCTTATACGCCGCGAGTGCTTTCCACCTATATCAGCCCGCCGACCATTCCGGTCCGCGATCGCCGTCCTGGTTCCGATTCCGGACATCGTCCGGCGACAGTGCATCATCTCCACGACCACCTCTACGAGGGAAGACGCGACCGACCTGTCACGATCATGGATAGGGTCTCCTACTTACAATGGTCTAGCGACCATTGTGGTGATAAATTACTATTTTTATGAATAAAAAGGTTTATTAATGTGTTCGCCTATTTATCTCGGCATCCACCTCCATTTTCCCTCCTCGGTAGGCATCCTCGCTATAAGATACAAGCATCTTCTTCGACATATTTGGTCTTCCAATCTGTCTGCGTTAAACAAGGTATCTGCGACTAACATGCTTGCCGTCTCGGTTCTACTCGGCTCGTTCGGGGTGGTTCAATGGACGAAAAACGAGCTTAAGGCCCTTGATATCACCACACGTAAGATCATGCATATGCATAAAAGCTTGCATATCAATTCGTCAGTTCCGCGATTATACGTTTCACGCCGTCAAGGCGGACGCGGACTGCTGATTTTCCAGTGTCTTCATAACCGAATTGTTCTAAGCACAGCTTAAATTTTTGCGAATGGCAGAGATCCTCTCCTAAAAATGGTCAGGAACCACGAGATGATTGACGAAGGAGCGTTCGTTTACAATGCCGCGGAGCAAGCAGCCGAGACCCTTGGCCTGCATTTTAACATCAGAAGTGAGAAAAGTACATTACTCCATCTAGATGCTCCACTTCTAAAAGCCGAGGTGAAGAAAGCAGAGGTTGAAAAATTTCACCAACAGCTACTTGACACGAAAATGCACGGAAACTTTCACAGAAATGTAGAAAAACAGTCCCTGTCGAAGGAGTAAACTTTTGCTTTCCGCAGATCATCAAGGCTCAATTCGGGTACAGAAGGTTTTATTTTCGCATGCCAGGACGGTATCATTTCCACCTTCGCATACCGTGACCGCATTTTATGTCAAAAAGTTTCCAGTGATAGGTGCAGAGCGTGTCATGCACACGGTGAGTATCTAGAACACATACTATCGGGGTG
Organism: Andricus curvator; assembly: GCA_932195095.1. NCBI lineage: Eukaryota > Metazoa > Arthropoda > Insecta > Hymenoptera > Cynipidae > Andricus > Andricus curvator. Next base: position 2,789 of record CAKNYM010034459.1, read on the forward strand.
TCCGACCCACGCAGGAACGACGTATATCTATAGACATAATGCGTCCATAAGAGTTCTTTATTACCTACTTTGTCGCTCTTACGGTGTTGGTTGCGACTCTGCCCTGCCGAACGCTCCAAGGGAGATAGAGTCGATTGTCCAAAACGAGAAGTGCCAAATTTTCTGGAACTACGATTTTCGGACAGCAGTCGCCGTTGCACACTAGAGGCCTGACATCGTTCTCAAAGACTTCAAAAAACGAATTATATTTGTCATCGAATTCTCAGCTCCGTCCAAATACAACATCATTGCCAAAAAGAAAGGAAATAAGAAAAAAAAAGAGCTGCAACGACTGTACCCAAAATATTCGGTACAAGGAATTGTCCTTGTGATAGCTGCTCTCGTAAGTGCGAAACTATCACTGGTTCGTAACCTTAAAGCCATACCCGCGTGTCAAAAATATGCCAAGGCACTTGCGAGATGGATGCAGAAAGCTATCACCCTTGGGTTGCTTTCGTGTCCTCGAGACACGCGAGGGTTTCGCCGGCCTGTCGTTGTGGTTTCATCGTGCCCTGTGACCACCCATCTCATGGTTGTGAGACGTGGCCATAAGTGTGATTTACCGCGTTTCTACTGGGAGCTGGTGTCATTTTTTAGATGTCAGTTGCCCTCAGTGGAACCCTGCGGTGGTTGTTTAACACTTTTTTTAATTATATGCAAAATAATTCTAAAAGAGGTAGACCATTCTGATCGTTCAATATCTCTTTCACTCTTGCTGATTTTCTGCAGGCAAGCGCAGCAGGCAAAAAAAATAGACTGACACGCACGAAAACGCTGAAAATAAATAAAATTAAAGAAAAATTCCCATTATGACTAGAAAGAAGGACATTTCTAATTGCGGGAGGGACTTCGGAAGACAAAACCAAAAATAAGAACAAATCCTTCTAAAGAAGTACGTATGTTAGCCCTAATTAACAACGCAACCCATCCGCGCTGGCTACCGCATAAATTCATGGCGCCATCGGCAATGGATGGATTGCGTTGATAAGAAATTTTCCAACTATTTATGGAACAATAGTGAAAAAAATGTATTGTATCAAATACAAAAATTATGATGGATTCAGAGTAATCAACGGTCGAAAAGGTTTCGACACACGGTAGGCGGCTGACGACGGATGATAATGAAATTCAGCCTTTTGGGCGTCCGGTAGGTCCTTGGACGGATAGGGTCCTGTTCGGTAGCCTTTCTTGAAACAACGCCCTGTGGGGGAGGTCATCGGTACACTTGGGCGAAAGCCTTCTGCTTGCGAGGTGTTCTCCCAGGTGACGGATAAGTCCTCGACTTCCTGGGCGAGCGTCGTGGGGGAGGGCGAGACTTTGGCCTCTTTCTGTCTCTGGAACTCTTGTCAGGGAAAGTTAGGCGCACCCCGGGCTTGTGTACCTACTTTCTGGTAGGCTCCGGTCTTGTTGAAGGACTGCTGGAGATTTCCCTCAGTGTAGTCCTGGAAGGGGGATTTGGTATGACCGATAGAAAATATAGCAATTTTGGTGACGACGATTCGATAAGCTTCGTAGACGAAAACTCTATGGGAGAGGCAAGCAGCTCCAATAGCTCCGCATCCACTAAGGGGTAAATAACTGGAGTTCCTGCAGCTGGGCTCCGGAATTCTGAAGATTGGTTGGCTGGGAGCCCTTCGGCCCGGTTCCCGGCGATCTCCGCGATTCCTCTTCTTCTGTTTGGTGGCAAGGGAACGTAGGCTCCCGGGTTTGCCTGCTGGTCAGCCTTTTGTGTTGGCTCGGCTGGTTCACTCGGGGCTGGTCCATCTAAAGGAAAAAAGCCATTTCCTGGTAGTCGCCGTTTCCATCGTGATGGGCAACTATGATCCCCGATCCTCTTGACAGAGGACCGAGAAGTAAGAGGGAAACCCAAGATCGTCTTGATAGAGGACCGAGAAATGAGAGGGAATATTCCCAGATCCTCTTAACGGATAACCGAGAGAGTAATAGGGACAAGAGATAGAAGCAGAAATTCTCAGATCCTCTTAGCAGAGGACGGAGAGGGTGAAGAAGGCTGAGAGATAGGAGAAGAATTCCCAGATCCTCTCACCAGAGGACCGAGAGAGTAAAAGGACGGAGGGATATGAGAAGAAATTCCCATATCCTTTTAGCAGAGGACCGAGAGTGAAAGCCTGAGAGATAAAAACATAAATTCCCAGATCCTTTTAGCAGACGAGCGAAAGATAAAATAAGAAATTCTGAGATCCTCTTAACAGAGGACCGAGTAAAAAGGCTGGGAGATAGAAGGAGAAATTCCCAGATCCTCTTCCCAGAGCACTGAGAGAGTGAAAAGACTGAGAGATAGAAGAAGAAATTCCCAGATCATCTTAACAGAGGACAGAGAGAGTAAAAGGACCGAAAAATAGAAGAAGAAATTCCCAGATCCTTTTAGCAGAGGACCGAAAGTAAAAGTCTGAGAAATAGAAGCAGAAATTCGCAAATACTCTTAACAGAGGACCGAGAGATAAAATAAGAACTTCCCAGATCCTTTTAACAGAGGACCGAGAAAGGAGAATAGAAAAGAAATATGATATAAAACTTATAGAAGGGTGAAGAGCAGAAAAGGGTTCATTTTTAATGGTGAAACACTTACCGTTATGGGTTAGATTTATCGGCAGAGAAAACAACTCGCTAAGTTGCTATCGGCTGGTGATAATTTCTCCAGGTTTCCGGAGACTTCCTTCTACACAATTTGAAGTTCATTCGAGTTTTCCACATCCTTCACGTTCCTAGACTGGGCTACCGTAAATAAGTCGGATTCTTTTTGTTTTTTAAAACGAAACAAAAAATTTCATAGTTAGAGGTTAGGGTTTCGAAAAATTAGTAAGTCGGGGTTAGATTTTGAATAAGTAAGTCGAGGTTAGATTTGCGGGCACAGTTTATTCCGTAGTCACGCAATGAATAATCGTAGCACAACATGTAGCTCGCGAATACTGTCTTGTGCTACCTGCACCGTAACCCGGTAATACGTCCTTGAGATTTAACACCCCGTGAGTGTATCAACAACGACGCTACCTCATCATCAACGACTTCACTTCCGAGGCAGCACCGATCGCTGCTCTCCAGAATCTTGGCTTCATCGCCTAGATTCAACCCCCATCGCTTGCCCGTTCTTGGCTTCGCCGCCCGGCTCGGGCTTTGGAGAGAAGAGACTGTCTGGAGTCTCCAACCTCGTAAGTTTGATAATAAACAACCAGTAATATCATTTTGTGTAATGCTGATTGACTTCACCCGTTCTCTCGACGCTCCAATTTCTTTCCTTCCCTTAATTTGCTGAGATCCCTCACAACTGCTCGAGCGCGTAGAAACGCCGATCGAGTGCGAAGCTCTCGTTCTCTTTATATCAAGAATCCGCCAAAATTATGGAATAAAGTCGGAGCGTCATCTTTGCCAGTTGGGGACTGGCCGGTACTGACTAGAAGCTCACCGCGAGCGAATTCCTCAACCGTCTAAGAGCAGCGCTGCGGTGTGAGTAGCAACTGATCGAACTATCGATGTATCGATTCATCGAAGGTCGCGGCTGGCGCGCGAAAATTCAAATGAACTAAAAGTCAAAAGGTTGTAAATGAGTAACAACCATAGTTAAAATAGAAGTGTTATGCGGTCGGCCTGTTTTAGCATAGTTGAGAGCTGTTGTGTTAAGAATTGTAACCTTTTTGATTGAAAACTCAATTATTTAGTAGAAAATTCAACTGCTTTGTAGAAAGCTCGTCTTTTGGTTTGAAAATTAAGAATTGGAGATCATTTTTATTTATTTTTTTGACTATAAAAAATCATTCTGGATTGAAAATTCATCTTTTATTGCAAATTCCTCTTTTCGATTGAAAAATTCATCTCTATGGTTAAATTTTTTTTTATTAAACATGCAAGAGTCTAGTTGAAAATTAATCAGTTTTGTTTGGAGATTCAATTATTTTGTTCAAAATTTGTCTTTTTTGGTTCAATTCGACTTTTTTTGTTTGAAATGAAAATCTTTTCATAGCTTTTGGAATAAGGCCATCTATCTTAATGAATTTGTAGATAAACTGAAGGTTGAGTATAGAGGAAGGTTCTATAGAACAAATATTAGGAATTTTGGTATCTTGATACTGTAGAATAAATAAAGCTGAGTAATCGAATATTCGTTAGCACATATAGCAGTGAAGACATTTTAAATATTACTTAGTCTCTTTCACTAAGTTCTTCGAATATCAGTTGTTAATTCTTCATCATTCTGTATCTAGACAAAAAAATTAAGATAGCCGTTTGTATTTTAAAACTTAGATATCCGGCTTTCTTTAATTGAAAATGTAAGTTTGACATTGTTTTTTACTGATATTTATAAGAAATATTGCATATTCTCAAAATGCGGATAATTTACCAACATTTAAAGTTGTGGCATCAACTAAACATTGTGATAAAAAGATTTTGTTCAAATTCTTATTTTGCAATATAGATATTATGATAAAAATTAACTTCAATTGTAGTTAAAATTCTCCCGTAGTATTTAAAGCAAAGTAATCATTTTTTTTCTGCCCGTCTGCACTGATATTTTTTTTAATTGTGAAAAAACTTTTAATAAAACTAGGTTTTCTTTTTGGAAAATTAGGTGCCGAAGGATCAGGAGAAGAGAGTAGGAGGAGAAAGAATATTCAATCTGTTCCGACATCAAGTCCACATAATGCTCCTGTCATTAATGTTATACCAAATAGCCACGTTCCTGTGAAATTATCGGATGGCCCTGAGGTCCGTGGACGCGTCCCTGAGTATGGACATATTTCCGCAATGGATTTTATATTCACAGTTTGTTGAAAAAACCTTCGTTTCTCGGAAAGCCTGCAAATCCTATCCATTGAGCTAGTATTATTGAGCCAACATGCATTACTGTACATTTCCAGGATGAAACATCTAAAAAAGCTTCCTTGTATTTTTTGATTGGACACTCTGTATACTGTGGATACTTTCCGAACCTTTTCGAGATCTGCACCCCAATTTTTCTGCTTTCATCCAAAAAATCAAAATTTGGATAATAGTACATCAAATATAAATAATTTCAGAACATTTGTCCAAGAAATTGGATATTGATCCTCTATCCAAAATTGTCGGATGTAATCGAATGCAGATCTTGTAAATGTGTGACGATCAGAAAGCTCCCGAAATTTATATTTTTATCGGAACTATCCAGTGTAGACATTTCCATCTGACATTCGTACAAAAGCGCGGGTTTCTGTACCTTCTATATGATAAAGTTTATGAGAATTTGCCCGACCAAAAAATTCAAGTAGTGCATTTTTAGAAGTGCCATCTTGGAAATGTTCAGTAACGCAACTGTACATTTCTACGATGGCACTTTTAAAAATGCACTACTTGAATTTTTTGATCGGAAAAATCCTTATAAACTTTATCATATAGAAGGTGCAGAAATTCGCGCTTTTGTAGGAATCTCAGATAAAAATGTCTGCACTGGATATTTCCTATAGAAGTAGAAATTTCCGAAGCTTTCTTATTATCAAACATTTACGAGATCTGCATCTGATTTCATACGACAATTTTGGATATAGGATCAATATCCAACTTCATGGACAAATTTTCTACAATTATTTGTATTTGATGTACTATTATACAAACTTTTAATTTTCAGATAGTAAGGGAAATATTTGGGTGCAGATCTCGAAAAGGTTCGGAAACTATTCACAGTATACTACAATGTCCCTATAGATATTATGAAAAAAACGATGCCTATTTAAAAATTATGTACTTCTTGCGAAAAAACCATATATAATCGATCTTGTATTTTTTGAACAGAGAGAAGTAAATAAAAATAATATTAACTAATAATTTTGTTGAATTTATTTTAATTTAGGTTAGGGGTCGTGCAAAATTACGTAAAGTTTTTTGAGTTAGAAGGCGGGGTAGTTCATGTATTTTTACGAAGAAATTAGTTGTTTTTTGACTATTGAATTAGGAAATAGTTTGACTAATCGAATTAGTAATTTTTTAATCAAAACTGTAAAATTTCACTAGTAATTAGATATCTTTCGATCATTTTGATTTAGAGAGCCAATAAAATTTTCTTGCATAAGGCAAAAGATTGTAAAATAAAAATAAACGTCTTCAGGTACTCAAGTTCGTCAATATTTAGGGAAAATCATTTTTATAAAGGTTGATGAATAATTTCGATTTTGTACAGAAAATTAGAAAAATGTATAAGCGAAAAATATGTTGAATATCAAAAACAGAAGTATCTTGAAAATCACCGCATGAAGACCCTGAATCTGTATAATTAATTTGAAGTGTCTTGATCTCTTGTTATTTTAATATTGTGAGAAACTCTTATTTTTCTCCACTTTGTTCAAACAGTCAGACGACAATGTTTTTAAATTGGAGACAGGCTACAAGATTTACACTGTAACAATATGACCTACTTACAGTTTGAACAGATTTGAGAATGATAAACTATCACGTTGCTTTCTCAAACATTTATATTTTTCACTCTATCCATTTTGTAACCTTTTTTATTATTATATACAGTCCTTAGTCAATTTATTCATTTGTATCTAGCTAGTAGTTGCTTTCCTCAACTGAATTAGTAAACACCTCAACTAATCAAATTATTAATTCTCTAATAATCTTTGATGGTTAACATTTGGCTAATCGAACCTGCAAAAATAGGCACTTAAGTTCATACTTATCAGAGCTAATGCGTATTCAAGGCAAATAATTTTTACAAAGTCTTTACTTTTTACATTAACCTTCATGTAACCACTAGCGCATTTTAAGGCCTTTTTTTAAATTTGAATATTTAGTGCCCTAAAATACAAAATAAAAAAAGCAATTAAATTCCTTACACTATATTACTGTATTGAAATACACTCAAAATTAATGTATGAACTTTTATAAATATTCAAGGGCAATGATTGCGACATTTTATAAAATATTGGCTTACACTTTACAAAAAAAAATTGTCCACATTATTTAAACTGAGGGTCATCTAACACAGCTATTTAAAGTTATGGCGCTTATACATTTCCTTTATTTATGACTGTAAAGTATATTGTATTAATACAATTAACATTCATATTTTTAAATTTTTGCATTATTAATAAAATCATATTCCTGTCATAAAAAAGATTGAATTTTTAGCGCAGTGTATCAGTGAACATGGGCATTTGGAGGCATGTCCCATTTCAGCAACATCTCCGAAAGTATTGTGATAAATATGACTTATGTGGTATGCCTGGATTAGCAAAAGAATAAAGTATGTTTATTTGTAGTCGAATTTGAATAAATATTTATTATATTTAAAATATCATTTTTCAAAGTTACCCTACTTTTGAAGGCTGATTTCTCGGCTTGTAATGATTATTTCGAAATTTTAACAACGGATAAACATAGATCAATTGTTTCTGAAAAAAGTAATATATATAAAGAAACTATTGGTTTGAAATAAATATTAAAATACATGCGAAGAGAAACAGCATTTTTGGGTTAAATTTAAGGAAAGAAACTACCGAACCTGGCGGCCAAATATTGAGGAGACATTTAGGACGCCCACGCTATTGTACTCACTACAATGCATACCCTTTACATCACCCCGGCAGGTTGTAGGGCCTGCGCTAACTGTAATTCACACCTGGCACCACTCGCAAGAAAATATTTTCAGATTCATTTCTGAATTTGCTCTTTAGCCACCAAAGTACGAAATGTTAAAGTTCCCAAAAAATTTGCCAAAAATACTTCTCTGACGTTCAACGAATTTGCATGTTTCTTGAAATTCTGATTCGACTGATATATACTTTTAGGAGTCACTTTTATCATGAAAATTGAACATAATAATCGAAAAATGAAAAGAAACCAAGTTTCCTATTTTGTCAATCGAATGCCAATACCAAAAATCATCTATTGAAATTTCTTAATCTATCACAAAAATTGTTTCTATTATAGGGATCTTTTTTCATTTGAGAAAGAATCATTTGCAAGCCGAAAAAGTTGTCTTGAAAAGAAGGTCCACTTTGATCAAGCATATTTGTAGTATCATCAATATTTATTCAAATTTTATGAATGCAATCCCTACCTTATTCTTATACGAATCCAGGCATACCATATGAGTATAATTTTCAGCAATACTTTCAGGTAAAGTAGCCGCGAGAAGTGGAAACAAAGTTTGAAACGCTGAAAAGACTTGAACAGAATTTTCGTCTAATCGAAACATTTCATTGGGATAGTTTCACAATATATTCGATATCACGAGGCGGATAAAAATTATCCGTCGTCGCATAATTGAATCTGTCAATTGTTTGCAACGTATGTTGGCTAAGATACTGGACCACTTGTAAAAAACAATGTTCGATAAATTTTGTGTTGGCTGCGTGCCTCGCATTCACAAGTCGAAATATTCATGACGTTCTCAGACAATGTCGAAATCCTTTAAAATCTTTTAAATATTTTCAAATTTTTTAAATGTGGTGTACTGTCCCTTTCAAAATCTTTGAGTTACTTGAAATCTGTTGAAATCCTTATAAATTCTTTGTAAGATCTTTCTGAAATCTCTCGTATTTGTTTGAAATCATTGAAACATTTGAAATCTTTTTATATCTTCTAAAAAAAATTGAAATCGTTTGAAATCTTTTGAAATTTTTTGAAATCTTTGAAATGTGGTGTACTGTGCCCCTTTTTGACATCTTTGAAATTCTTGTATTTTTTCAAAATCTTCAATAAATTTTGTATAAAATATTTGAAATATTTGTGAAATATTTTGTAGTCGCTGGAAATAATTGAAATATTTGAAATCCTTGTGAGATATTTTTAAATCATCTGGAAAGTGTTGAAATCCTTTAAAATCTTTTAAATATTTTCAAATTTTTCAAATGTGGTGTACTGTCCCTTTCGAAATCTTTGAAATACTTAAAATCTGTTGAAATCCTTATGAATTCTTTGGAAGATCTTTCTGAAATCTCTCGCATTTGTTTGAAATCATTGAAACATTTTAAATATTTTCATATTTCTTTGAAATCATTAGAATATTTGAAATCTCTCGTGCGCTAACCACCAACTCATGCTTCGAGTGTCCGGCTTATGGTGCAAAATTCACACTCGCACACAATGACCTATTTTGCGCACTTGTATCACAAATAACTATTTTGGGATTTGATAACAGTTATGCATTCCTTTTTAGCGCGAAGGCTGTTCCGGATAATGTGAACGATTCAACGGTAGAAGATGCCTCTGATATAGGTGCTGTGACGGGAGTCGCAAATTAAGGGATAGAAGGGATTTTGGAACGTCGAGAGATAGGAGAAGTCAATGATGATAAACCGTTAACATTATATAATGGTTTATTTAACCAACTTACAAGTTTGGGTGAAGCCTGCTGGCCCACGATCGCTGTTAAAGCTCGACGGCGTGATTCAGCCCGAGAGCAGGTTGAGGAGTTGATAGGCAGCTTTTCAGTTGATCCTGGAAGGCTTCCAATTGTCCAGGAGGCGCGGACGTGCGGTTGGATGAATTCGAGGGACTGGGCACTCTCGTAGGGTAATCTGCTTAACGAGGCACGGAGCACAAGACTAACTCTTGAGGACGAGGATTTGGGTATTAGAACCAGGAAGTGATACTCTCCCCACTTCTGGTCCTAGGCCTACAGGGTCGTACGTTTGTGGGGTGCTTGTAATTTTGTTACAGTGCGATTGTTGCGGAAATGGTAGCCTTGATAGAATCCGAAAATAAGAAGATAGTCCCTGAAGAATCACAATGTTTGTGTTGCGAGGAAAAGAAAAGAATCGAAGCACAGAATAGAGTGCTTCAAGCACAAAGTGGAGTGCTTTCATGTGAGATACCGCATTTTTCGATGCCCGATTCAAGTCACGAGGAATCTTGTGTGGCACCACTTGCGGGAGTCGTATTATCTGACATTTCGCAGTCCAGTAATATGTCCTGCGATGAAGGTGAAGAAGATTTTCCTGAATTGCATGTTGAAGCTGAGGGAAAAAAAACAGAAATTATGGGAAAGGGTCGTCTGAGTCTGGAAGAAGAATCGTCCAATTCTTTTCTTCAGTTAAAAAACTGCAAGCTGATAGACACGTTGAGAGCGGTATGGGATGCACTTTCATGGACATGAAGTTCATATCAGAAAGACGTTTGGGAGCTCAATCTAAGTGGACTTGTCAATGTACAGTTTGCAACAAAACATCTGTATACTCTTCAGAGGATGAACAGAAAGAAGATTCTTACATGCCCATAAAAGAAGCGGTAGTTACTGGTACGATTGGCATCGGGGCAGGGTATACACAATTGACCAAATTTATGGCGAGCTTGGATACTCCCTGCATGTCGAGTAAAACGTACCAGAAATGCGAATGAAGAGTAGCCTCAGCTGTCCACGATGCAGCAATTGTATCGATGATTGAATCTGCTGCGGAAGAAGTTCGCATTGCTAAAGCAAACGGCACATCAGACACCGATGGGAAGCCAATGTGTACTGTTGTTGCAGATGGACAGTGGGGCAAACGAAGTTATCGCACGAATTATGATTCCTTATCTGGAGTGGTAAGTTTCTTCTGCAAAAATCGAAGTGTCCCAATGAAAAGGTTTTATTTCTTGGAGATGGAACCTTGTCCTTAGGATATCATTGCTTGTAAATATAAGTTCGTATACAGTAAAAAACATGTATTTCTATTTTACAGGCTTGTATAATAGGGTATCACACAAAAAAAGTTGTATTCATTGGAATAAGGAATCGTTATTGTTCCGAATGCGCACTAGCAAAACAGCAGCAGAAAGAAGCACCAAAACATTTATGTTTCATAAACTGGAACAAAAGCGCCACCAGCATGGAAGCAGACATTATAGTTAAAGGATTCCGTCAAAGCCTTTCTATGCATGGACTGAAGTATAATCGACTGATTGGTAAGTTTTATGCAACTTCACACAACACACTATTGAGCCTAGTATACAATATCATGAAACTGAAATACTCCTTTTTTTTTGGCTTGGCAGGCGATGGCGACAGTAGCGTATACAAAAGACTTCTTCAAGTCAATCCTTATGGTCCAACGTTTTTCATTGAAAAAATTGAGTGCAGAAATCATTTATTGACGAACTACTGCAACAAATTAAGGGACATCACCACGAAAACAAAGTATCCTGTGGATGCCAGGCATTATTTAGCGGCCAACATTCTGAGATGTCGACGTGCAGTAACAATCGCTGTGAAACATCGTCGGAATCAAGGAGTTCTCGAGCTGAAGAAAATCCATGATCTACAGAATTATATAAGGAACAGCATACATCACATTTTTGGAGATCATGAAAAATGTGAGAGGTACTTCTGCAGTGGATCAACTGAAAAAGAAATGAGTTGGGTTCCCACTTTAAAAGCATCCACAGTAACGGATTCCGTGTCCATGCACCAGGACATAATGACTACTGTAGATCGGCTTGTAAGGAATGCTGTGAGCCTACTGCACGATATGGACAACAACGTATGCGAGCAGTTCAATATAATAATTAACTCATTCTAAGGTGGAAAAAGAGTGAATTATGCATTGAGGTGCTCGTATGCAAAATGATGTGAAAGTGCGGTAGTATCTTACAACAGTAACGGCGAATTTTTCCGCAAAGTGCATAAAGCCATGCTGAGTGGAAAGATTCCAGGAAAATATACGAAACGCCACATTGCGAGATGCCAAAAAGTTGCTGAAATGCATAGGCTGCGTAGGTAAACGGAGATCCGCAAGAAAATAAAAAGCGGTGCAGGACCCGACGAGCACTATGGAAACGTAGATGCTGAGGATATATCGCCCCAAGAATTTGAGGAAAAAAAAGAAGATTTCCTGCGGAAAAATTTCCACAAGACTGCAGAAGAAGTGGCAGAAATACAAGAAGCAACAGTGCATCAAGCTACTAGCAATGTGTGGATGATGCATAGAAAAATTCGGGCGACAGCTTCTATGTTTGGCAGAATTTGAAAGATGAGGCCAAGCACTTCATGCAAAAATTCCGTTTACAGCATTCTGTATTCAGATGTCCAAACGAAGGATATGAGACATGGACTTGCAATGGAACCTATTGCAAAAGCACTGTTTGCAGAAAGGGAACAAGTTGCGACCAGAAACTGCGGCCTCTTCGTGGATACGGAGAATCAACTTCTTGCTGCAAGTCCAGGTTTGGGTCGTATTATTGTTACTACAAATATTAATACATCACATAATTAATAATTATTCTGTTTCGTCTCTCTGATCTAGACGGACTTGTAGGAGATGACTGAATAGTGGAAATAAAATGCCCACCTTCTGTCGACGAGTATGAAAGTCCCACTGAAGCTGTTTCGAATAAGAAGGTGAAATTAACTTTTAAAATATATGTTTTTATAACTATGAAATTGAATCACGCATAATTTTTTGTATCTTTAATTCTCTTTTCAGTTGGACTATTGCGACATAGTGGACGGGAAACCGTTATTACGCCCAACGAGTAATTATTATTACCAAGACAAGGGCAGCTGCATATTACTAGAAAAGCACGCTGCTATTTTATAATATGCAGCAAGAATTTCATGACGTAAGAGATTATTGAACAAGACGATGATTTTTGGAAAAATAGGATGGAGGAACATCTCATCAGGTACTTTCATTAATGAGATGTCATGCAGATGAACAATTCATAAGCAGACTCAACGTACATTGCATTAATTTAATTTGTATTATGAACTTTTAGATTCTACATGGACTGCCTATTATCGGAGATTGTAAATCCTCATTTTTCGAAGCGGTTGCAGAAAGGAGACATAAAAGATCCTCCGGAAAGGATAGAACGAATGAAGGGCCCGCTGAAAGCATCTCAACCCAAAAAGAAAGTAGGAAAAAGCGTAATCGGTTTTGCAAAAAAAGCAAGAAGCAAAAATCCTCCACGAAAAAGAGAGAACCAATAAGATTCTCCGGATTCGATTCACGATGCGGAAGAAGAGAACAAGGTCGCTGCAAGAATAAGAGAAGGAAGTAACGATACTCCAAAAAAGATTAAGAGGGATAAAAATTCCTTGTGTAAGAAGAAACTTTTTTAAACATTGCCTCGCGCTACACGCTCGTTCATTGTGCATACCCACATTTCTAAATAGCACTTTCAAAATTAAAGGTCAAATCATCGACAACTGATTTAGTGATTGTGAATTCTCTTTTATGAAAGCTCATTCGGCTTCAACAAACACATTCTCATCACGTGCCTCGTGAGAAAAAATTTTAAGATATAATTTAAAAACAAATTTGATATTAAACATTCTATTGCACCTTGTGCCTTCTTATCCAAAAATTTAATTTGATTATTTGTAATGTTTATCCAAAAATGATTAATTACAAATTTGTAGCTCTTCTTTGGGTGGCTTACTTTTGCCTATTTATTTCTTTCGTACCTTGTGTCGTTTGCCAAAAATGTGATTTTTCTATTTTTGATGTTATTTTTTACGAATGAAACAAAAACTACACTTCAAATGAAAAAGTGATTTTTAACGAATTTGTAGATCTTTTGTGGATGCATAATTTTTGTCCGTTCATCTTTTTTCGTATCTTACATAGCTTGACCGTACTGAGTGATAATTAACTTAGTACTAACATCATATTAGATGTGCAAACTATATTTACTAGGTGGCAGCATTGATAATGATAAACAAACTTTTTTTTTTTTAATTATTCCCCAGATCAAATTCTCAAGGTCCATATATTTTGTAACAGATTTACTGGTTTTTTTGATCGGATAACGCGATGTAGGAGGAATAATCCGATCCATTGCATTATATATAATCTTCGAGGTTTCTGGAAGATTTCTCGTTTCTTTAAAAAAGTTTTCGACAGGAATAAAGTAACTGCCGGTGTAGGAAAACGAGATAAAATTTGAAACAAAAACAATTGCAAATTCAGGAATTGCGTGAAAATGTTTTGATAAGTGAATACTTTTTTTAAAATAATTTTTATAAGGTAATCGGAGCATAATTACAAATTTTTATTTCTTTTGAAAATTAAGACAATTTGAGAGACAATTGTATATGATAAGACAAGTGTGAATAAATAAGGATGTTGCCATTCCTCCCATATAACTATTTAATGTACTGCATATCGCGGAGTTTTATTAATTTTAATTAATTAAAATTATTCTAATTAATTCTAATTAATTTTAATTTTACATTTGCAATTATCGCAAGGGAGTGCTAAAGAAAATAACAATTTGTTTATAATTGATAATGCTGTTTTGCAAATCATAAAATCGTCGCTTCTCAATGGATAAAAGCAGAAACAACATTTTGCAAAACCTTCGGTATTTTCGCTGGCGAGTGATTGACAAAGTAATAATTTGTTTATAATTCATAGTGTTGCCGCTTCACGAACGTTTTGCAAATTTGATACAGTATAGAGACTGAGTTTATAATTACGCACTCAAGTTTGCAAAATTTTTTCAATTGTCGTGGAGCAATTGGGGCCAAATTTTGGAAATTAATTTTTTTTAACAAATTGCCGACCCGATCACGTTTTGCAAAATTTTATTCTATGTTCAACATATAAAAAACAACTATACAATTTTTTTGAAGAACTTCGGAATTTTTGTTAATTGACACGATATTTATGTCCATTTCCACTGGCCTAATTTTTTAACCACCTTATTGCGTATATAATGTATTGTTGGTAATTGTAATGGAAACGAAAATTACAGTAAATAAGTAACGTATACTACGTACATTTTCCGAGGAACGATTTTTGTACCACCACATTATGTATATAACCCATTATTTATAATCGAAGTCTAAAGAAATACTCTAATATTTAAACAATTCGCCTTCTTAACGCAGCAATGTTTTCAAGATAAATCTTCAATTTCAATTGTCATACAACACGTAAAAAATGAGAGCTACATTTCAAGCTTTATTTCGACTTCATGCGGCTACTTTATCCGAAACAATTGTTAACAATTATTACTTATGCCATATGTCTGGATTCGTAAATAAATAAGGCAGAAGGGATGTTTGTCAAATTTGAATAAATATTGATGATATTCAAAATATGCTTGGTCAAAGTTACTCTACTTTTGAAGAATAATTTATCGGTTTGTAACTATTATTTCACAATTAAAAAGTAACATTTCCTTAAAAAAAACCTTTTTCTATAGTATCTTGAGAAATTTCAGTCCGAATTTTCACTGTATATCAAGTATATTTCGAAACTATCCCAATTAAATGTTTCGATTAGATCAAAATTCAAATAGAGCATTTTCGACATTTCAAACTTTGGTTCGACTTCGTACGGCTATTATGTCAGAAACTATTGTTAACAATTATTACTTGTGTAGTATGCTCGATTCATAAACGAATAAGGTAGAAGGGATTTTCAAAGATAATTCAACGGAAAGAAATATTTAAAGATCAACTGTGATTGAAAATATTAACCGATTTTTTCCAATCTTTTTTTGAGTTACTCGTAATAATATAACGAGGCTAATGCAGTATAATACAATTGAATTAATTGATATTGTACAAAATTTTGATTTTTCTACGGTGTGTCTAATCTCAAACAATGGGAAGGTCGCGCCAGGCCAAAAACCGTCCGCTCGACAAACTACCCCCCGCCGCACGCGTGCCGGTTTCCAGACAATGCGTCACGCAGGCCGACTGTCCGCTGATAATGACTTTATTGCAGGAAATTTTTTTCGTACTTTTTTTCCGATGTACCCTTTTTTCCTGAGAATAGTCCTACGGTGATTGGCTGTCGAAATTTTTTTTTCACTAACAAGCTCCACCTTTTTGGGCGTGCTTATCATATTTCTGTCTCTCTCGCACACTCAACTCAGAATTCCCACGGGTTTCCCCAGCCCTCTTAAGGTACATTTTGTAGAATTAAAATAAAAAAGATCACATTCCGACTTAGTCGCCCCAAAGCACTGACTTCAAAACGTATCTGCGGTACTTTCCGTTGGAATTCTTTCAAAATCCTTTAAAATACTTGGGAATCCTCTAAAATGCCTTAGAATCTTGTCAAATACTTTAGCTTTGTAACATTATTAAAATTTCTTACTGTAAAATAATTAAACTCCAATGTTATAGAATATAATTTTGGGTACTTAGGGCTGTATGCATCAATCAAAGAAAGTTTTAAACAGGAAACATAAAAATTAAAAAAATGGTATATGAGAACGCAAGTGTGTAAGATCTTTAACTTTATTCAAACAACAAGAAGAGACGATATTGCGAGACTTCTAAACAGTATACGTCACATGAGCCTAAATCATATCATGTGACCTCCACCAACATAACGTATTGACAAGTTATTGCTTTACAAGGAAAAAACGAGCATTATTTGAACACCTAATCTAGTGTGCCTTACTTTATTATTCACGTTGAAAAATATCACTAAAGAATTATTTATTATTTGTATTAATTTACTTCAGTATAAAATAAACTTTTATTTTTTTAACATTCCATTAGTGAAATGTTGAAAAACTTACTGTTCCATTATTCAAAAACTCTAGTACTTATTTAATTGGTAAAATTTTCCACTCTTATTCTAAATTAATTAAAAAATTAAACAATTAAATATTGCAATTTTGGAGGAGCCACTGTGCCAGTATGATAGTCGGTCGCATATTAGTTCGCTCTTCAAATTTTGGTTGTTTTTCCTCGTAAATTGTAGGCAATATTTTCTAAAATTTGGTTCTAATGTGATTAACAGTCATAATTGTAAAATAAATAAGTTAATTTTGGATGCAATTTGGTCTCTTTTGAATAAATATTGACTGAAAGTGAAACGCGCGGTCGTTCACGTTTCTACTGTGTAGCGTCATATTTATATCTGGCATAATGACATTGGATATGACTGAGGACGAATTTGAGCTGCTGATGCAGAGATTCGAAAACTTGGAAACCTCGCTTGCATCTCTCCACAATAAAGTTGACCATCTCACACTTGAAAACAAGGATTCAAAAACGAACAACGAAAATTAAAGTCTACTATTTTAGAGCAGGACCAAAAAATAGAGGCTATGGACAGGGCGCTCAGAAATGACAATTTGATCGTGTTTGGAGAAGCTGCGGAGGATTCTTGAATCTCATCTCAACATCGATCTACTAATGGATCAAATCGATACTGCTGGACATCTAGGTGGTAAAAAGCGAGATATGGCTCATAGGCCCCGCCCTACTCTGACCCAGCTTCGCTCATTCAAAGATAAAAAGTTCATATTGGCCCAACTCTCCGAAGATTATACAAAACTGTCAAGAAGGAAAGAAAAAGTTTGATTCCATATTTGAAAAGAGCAAGGGAGAGTGGCCTAAAAACTTCTTTAAGATACAATCTTTTACATGTGGAGGGAAGAAGATTCAGTTGCGCGGAGTTACAAATTGTTGGAAAACATAATTCGAGATGCGGAAGGGAGCAGAGATAGGGATGATCCACCGGAAAGAGACATCACTGGATGTAACTGGAAACGTAAGGCCTCATAAACCCTTCCACTAACTTCAACAAACAGACGGAAGTGTTCCCTCCTCAGATTCAGAACACTTTGGACGGACGTCAAAAAAAAGAACTAAAAAAAACTAAGGAACCTGGGCTCGGACGGACCTGTCGCAAACGCCCCAAAATTTATCTTCTGGAGTTGTCATGGTTACGCAAGATTTTAAAATTTTGTATTAATTTAGATGATTTTGATGTTATAGGTTTTCTTGAAATCCGGTTGACTAAAGTTCCAAGAAATGCTGACGTACCGCATAATGGTTATTATTTTTTCTCTAATACTCTAAAAGAAAAATCAAGAGGTAGGGAAAATGGTAGCCTAGCTCATTTTATAAACAAATCCTACTTAAATGGCGAGCTTATTGATAAAACGAAATATTGGATCCTAGTACGAATCACGAAAATTAACAGGATGAATATTATCTTGGGAATTTGTTATTTTAATTCAGCGGTTGATATTGATGTTATTTTACTGTTATTAGAAGAAACTCGATGTGCCTTATCAGGTACATCTAATAACGTTTCCAACATTCTTTATGGCGATTTTAATAGTAGGGTTGGATTTTTGGGTCAGGGTCCTCCTGAGATGTTCACTGACACTGATTTTTGTATTAATTGTGATAGTCAAGATATTGTACACAGCAGGAGGGGGCTGAGACTGGTCGAAATGTTGTAAGAGAAGGAATTCTATTTACTAAACGGCAGATCACGGCACGGCAATCCAGAAGAATTCCCATTCGTGAATGCAGGGAGGAAAAGCATAAATTATCTGATTTGGTGCAATGCTGAGGCACTGAGTTTAATAAACGACCTGGAGGGGCATCACTCTATACCCTTTTCTGATCATTTGCCTGTCGTGGTGTCCTCCTGTTGTCTTTCTACTTCTGTTAGCCAGTCTGACATTTCGAAAATAAACAAAAATAAGTCATTAAACTACCTCAAGTGGGACGATAGCAAGCAGGAAATCTTTTCGAGCAAACTCTATTTATCAAATAAGCTAAACTTAATTTTGACAAAATCGATATTGACGGTTCAAGCTTGAATCTTACGGAGGCAATTTTTGATAGCGCGAGATCAGCTGATATGTATAAAGAGAGGAAAAGATTTTGTGTGTCAAGCTCAGCGTGAGCAACCCTGGTTCGATAGTGATTGTCAACAAGCAAAAATTTTATTACTCAGTGCATTAAAAACTGCTAGCGGGGCTAACTTTCCTGACGACAATAAATTAAATTATATCAAAGCTAAAAAGTCGTACCAAGTTCTAATCAGTCGTGAAAAATCGAGTTTTGAAAATAGAGTTGTGGGCTTCGAGAAGTTAAATGACAGTAAGACTTCTTGGGAAACCGTGAATAAATTTAAAGTTCTGAAAACCAAATCAAATACTCTCACCACAAAAGATTGAGAAAATTATATCCGCTTTACACTCCCGCTGAGACGCCTGTCTCCATCCTTATTCACGGATGTTCATCACCCGTTACTAGATAGCAGCATTACAGAAAATGAAATCATGTTGTCAATCAACACAACAAAACCTAAGAAGGCCTTAGTGTCGGACCAGATATCAAATAGATTTTATAAAAATTTGCCTCCTAATTGGCTCCTGTATCTTGATTCATTTTTTTACCAAATATTTGAAAATGAATATTTTCCACTTGCTTGGACAAAATCATTGACACATATGCTTCACAAAAAACATGATCCTTCTAATCCCAATAACTTTAGACCGATAGCCCTCCTAAACTCTGCAAGAAAGTTTTCACCGGAATAGGGGACAATCATGCCCTCAATAATTAAGACACTGAAAAGTTGATAGGAGAGAGCATCAACCCGCGTAAAAGTGGGAGATGAACTCTCAGATTTTAACTTCTGACATTGAGACTTTCTTTAGGGGAAAAGGTCTGGTCGGTATTGGAATTTTGGGTCGTAAAGATATTATTGTTTTACTTTCTGCAGACGATTTAATTATTCTAGCCGAATTCAAAATTGATGCAATAAGAAAACTCAATGCCCTGAAGGAATATTGTAACATAAATAAATTAATGGTCAATAAAGACAAAAGCAAGATATTATTTTCAAAAAAGGTCGAATTGGCGCAAAACTTCTTAGTTTTAAGTATGATGGTAATCAGCTGGAGTTTGTTTCTTGTTTTGATTATTTTGGTAGGATTTTTTCTAAGCCAGGAATTTTCTGTTTGGCAGCTCATGCCACAGCCAGCAGAGCCAACCTGCGATCAAAAATCCACCTCCAGCAAAAATCGAACTTAGGTCCGTTAAGTGTGAAGTCCCCAACTGTATTTAACCCTAGGCCATAAATGCCCAAGAAATATTTCTTCAAATAATCAAAACGCCATTAACACTACTTCTGTATGCACTAATTTGTCCCCGAGTTACCTTTTGTTCAAAAGGTCAGAAAATGTCCCCAGATTACGAATATCTTGGTTATTTTTCCTAAAAATTGGACAGTTTTCGCTTAAACCATTTTGTGAACAATTTCATTCCTTATTAACACACAAAAATTATAAAATCATTCTTAGCATCTCTGAGCAAAAATAACACTTTTTTGCCTCTGTCAGTTTTTTTGTAGGATAAACCATTTCCTCAGTAATATAATGCTCAGAAAAATATAAAATATCTAGGAGAGACGCGTCTTAACTTTTAATTACATAAAATATTTATATTATGTACATTACTATTTTAATTTGATGATTATCTAATGTAGGGTGACCTCCCTTAAATTATTTATATCGAGGTTAGGTCTCTAGAAGGCAAAAAGAAATTTTCATTTGTTAATAAAAAAAAAACCCAGGTCAACCAATCGGTTATGAATTGCCTTTTTATGCAGTTTTGAAAAGGAAAGTACGAGAAAATGGCAATAAAATCTATTTTCTCAATCAGGCAAGTGCAGATTAGGTATCAACTTGAGTGCTTAAGGAAGAATATTTTACTAATTAAGCATTTTTGCTCTCTGAGTCAAAATTGGTAAAATTTAACTAATTACCAGTGAAATCTTTAGATTCGATTAGCGAAAAGTGAGCCTTTAGTAGAAAACTAATTACTTGGTAAGAAAAAAATTATTTACAACTGTATACAATAACTTAAAAAATATTATAAGCGTGTAAAACGTGAAAAACAGAAAAGCGTAATAAAACGACGCGATGGTATGCCATTCAAACCTAGTCTGTTTCCATTTTAAAAATATGTAGTGATTTTCAATTGTTTGAACCAAGTTAAGGAAAATAAGAATTGTTCACAGTTTCAAAAATATAATTGATCAATATGGATCAATTTATTACATTCTCATCTAGAGAAGGTATTAGATTTGTGTAAAATTTGACCCCCCGGTTTTTGTCAAATGTCCACGTTTTGAGGCCCCCTGAACCCAAAAAACTGGTTTTTACGAATGCGTCTGTCTGTCTGTATGTATGTATGTATGTATGCATTAGGGCAGGGGTCTCCAAACGTAGATCCTGTATCTACTTGGGATCCCAGGCCAGTAGGTCGGATCTACTCCGCTCTGACCCAGAACTGTCAAAATCCTTTACCTGATTCGAGCCGCTTGGAACCCTTTAAAAAAAAAGGGTCCTCCATGTTCAAATTTCAGAACTGAGCCCTTCCAACAAGGATTTTTTTCCGAAAGGTCATAAATTTTCTCTCAGTTTCCCTTCGAAAAAAAATGGTAGATCTTGAAAAAGGTCGTGCGATCCTGGGTCACGCTGCACCTGTGGATTGTGGAGACCCCTGCAATGTGTGTATGTATGTGTGTAGTCTGTTAGCACGATAACTTTCGAAAGAATCAACCTATGGGATTGGGCTTTGGTATACTCTTCTCATGACATTTTTCCATGAAATAAAAATTTCCAGAGTTACAGCATTTTCAAAATCCAAAAAAAGAAACGAAAATTTACATTTTCAGCCAAACAACGCACGATACGAAAAAAAGTCAAGACCAGAAAAGTGTTTCTTTTTGCACGCCCTACAAGATTATCATAACGACTTTTTGAATTTTCTTGAAAAATCGAAAATTCACATTTTTATTGCACAAAAAGTAATGAAAATTCCAAAAATTTAATTTTACGGTCAAACTATGCAAGATACGACAAATGATGATTGCACAAAAATTGTGCACTCAACAAAGATCTACAAATTTGTTATTGATCACTTTTTGACAGGATCTGTAGTTTTTGTTTTATTCGTAAAAAATAACATTAACAGTGAAAAATTCGGCCCGATAAGCGGGTACATTCTCATAAAAACTTTGTTTATTTACTTTCTTTTTCATCTCGTGTGTGTTTTTTCACAATATTTCACTGTTTTTATATTCTCAATAGTATTTCTAACTATTGAAACAATAAAATAAAATAATAATTCAAACAATTTATTCTGACTGGAAATCTGACTTTTATTTCAGAATGCATTTTGATCTTTGTTTACTAAAATAATTACTCTGAAAAAATTCGGCTATTACATTTACATTTCAAGAACTATGCTCCAAGTAGACAAAATGAATATATATATATATATATATATATACTAAAAAAAAAAAAAGAAAAAAAAAAGTTATTGGTTCCTCGTTTAGAGGTGGGCCGGGAATGGGCAGATGGAAACATATGAACTCCTATCTAATACAACGCTTCTGAAGGCTGGTGACCTTCTCAGCATGAAACATCAACCAATTGCGACTCTCTCTCGATTTCTTTACCTTCTCCTCGGGGCGCCCCCCCCCCCCAGTAAGAGAAGTTTTGGTGCGTGTTGGGTGTACAATATAAACATGAATAATACAAACAATAAAGTAGCCTCGGAATTGACTGAAACTTTGATTGACGAAATGCATACAGACGGTAAACGTAAAGGTCGAGTTTCAGCCGATTTATGTGTACCTGAGACAAAGAAAAAGGGATGCGAAAGTAGAAACATAGAAAACGGTGTGTTGAAAGGCGGTTTTGAAATATGGCCAGGAGTAGATAGGGAATCACATGATAGTCAAGGAGTCGGTTTGATTATGAATGAAAAAGCAAGATATATGTTCCAAAAATGACTCAGATACTTTTTTTCTCCCCTTTTCAGATAGTTGGAAAAAAATCTTTCTGATACAAATACAAATACAACTTTAGTCATTTTTATCTGGAGAACATTGAACGTAACATATGGTCGTTGCGAAGCGCGACGACCAAATTGCGCGCAGCAATCGCGCTCAAACTTTTGGGTTTATATTATACGATGAACAGAAGCGAGCGTGAAGCGCGAGGTTCACATGATATTTAAACCAAATATCGAGCGCGAAGCGCGAGTGTCTCGATGAGAATGTGTTCCTTAAGGTCAATAGAACCTTAAGTAAATTAGTTCTTCTTTCTATGTAAAACTGACATAATTAAACCAAAAGCAGGTCATAACGATGAAGCTCACTAAGAGAGCATTAGCCCGTGAAGCCCGCTATAGCGAGCACACGAAGTGTGAAAACCTAGACGACAAATGTGTCCGAGCGCGTAGCGCGAGGTGAATACATTATCGAGCGCGAAGCGCGAGATGAATACCCAATCGAGCGCGAAGCGCGAGCACCAACAGGTGCGCGCCCTAGGCGCGCTCAAACTTGCGAGCGAAGCGAGCCGCGCGCAAAGCGCCCGATGAGAATGTGCCCGCTAAGCAGGCACATTTTTAATTAATTATCAATATTCAGGATCCTCATTAGGGTAGTCCCAAAATGGATTGGAATTTTTTTTCTCGAATTTTTATGCATATCGCCCGAAAATTTGTTCAGATCGACAACAAAATAAATCTATTTTTTTTTGTTATGGGAAAAAAAAATGATATTTAAAGGTCGCTCAAGCCCCATGAAGTTTAAAACCTATTTCCCTTAAGAAAAAAAGACGTGTTTGGAAATTTTATTTAGAATCGTCAATATTAGTTGAATCTAGTTCAAACTCAACATTTCCCTTCACAATTAGCCATAAGTAGGTAAGTATACCATTACAATTAGCCATAAAATAAGAATAAAATATTAATTTTCCAAATATTACCCACATAAGTCTGTTGTATAGGGTCCCACGCAACCCTCATAAGTGAAAAAATGGATTTTGCGAGTTCTTGGCGATAATTATGATTTTTTTTGCCTTTTTCTCTTGATACAAATTATTTTTTATACATAAAAGACTACTTTATACTGCAAATGGAATGTTTACATAAATTGTTTAAACAATTTATTATTGTTTCTAGCAATTTTCTCTAAAATTAGAGACAGAAAGTCGCAGTTTTTCCCAAAATTTTCCACTTTTTGTCCAATTCTCAATTAGAGTGACGTAATCCTCAATCAACTTCAACAAACATTATTGTCTAAACAATTTATTTTTATTTTAAATGATCTTCTCCTATGGTATTGCTAGATAGTTGCGCTTTTTTTCAGAAATTTTCAATTTTGTGTCCACTTTTCACCTAGTGCGATAATAATTAAGGCAAGTTAAGAAACATTTTTGTTCAAATAATTTATTTTTGTTCATAACTATCTTCTCCTATAGTAATGCTAAATAGTCTCGGTTATTTCTCAAATTTTCAACTTTCTGTTCACTTTGTACTCAGAATGAGTTAATAATTAATACAAGTTAATAAAAATTAATTTTCAAACAAATTATAATTGTTTATAACTATTTTCTTCTATACCGATGCTACGTAGCTGCGATTTTTTCTGAAATTTTGACCTTTTTGTCCACTTTTCACTTAGTATAGTAATAATTAATGCAAGTCAAACAAAAATAGTTTTTTAATCAATTTACTGTTATTTATTACTATTTTCTCTTAGATAAGTGTTAGAAAGTTCCGGGTTTTTCTAAAATGTTCAACTTTGCTTGGCCTTTTTAGTTATGAACATATAATAAATAAACATTGGAGAGAATCATATTTGAAAAAATATATTTCTTCTTTGTGAAGATATTTATCTAAAATAACACAGATATTTGGAATATGCTTCAAATTTTCAAAATGGATCCCAGGGATTCCCCAGAGAATCTTCAGTGAAGAAGCGGGGTGGGCTGATAATAAAATATGTGCAATACCAAATTTTTTGTTTACGCTTTGCAATAAACTTCTTATCGTAAATCAAAACAAAATTTTTACAAGTCACAGACCTAATCCTTCCAGCAACTCCTAATTATTCCATTCTTGACTTTTGTCCCTTGTGTGAGGTAGCTTTATTTTTTTAATTAATTCTTTCAACATTGGGAAAAGAGAAAAATAATTCACTCAAAACAATACAATACTGTTTAAAAATTATTCTTGTTGAGGTTCACTTATTATTTGTTCATAAGTAAAAAGTCAAAGCAAAACTACAGATTTAAAAAAAAACAGCTTTCCAACATCACTCTAAGAACAGGTAGTTATGAACAATAAGAAATTGTTTGAATAAGCATGTTTCTCAACTTTCATTAATTATTATCTGACTAACATAAGTGAAAAGGGGACAAAAAGTTTAAGAATTCAGAAAAAAACCGCAACTTTTTAGCACTTATCTAATAGAAGAAAGTTATTATCATTAATAAATCAATAATAATTTGTATCAATAATTATTTTTGCTAAATTAAATTAATTATTAACTCACTACAAGGGAAAAGTATACAAATAGTTCAACATTTCAGAAAAATGCAACTTTCTAGCAATAATCAAATTAAATATTATTAATAATAAGATATCGTCTGAACATTTGATTTTTCAGACCTAAATTCATTACTTACTTTTCCCTAATCGAAAATTAGACAAAAAATGAAATTTTTTGGAAGAAACTGCATTTTTCTAGCATTATTCGAAAATAATATTATCAACAATGATAATAAATTATTTCAACAATTGAGCCGCTGGATAGTGTAAGGGCATATAAAATTCACATGGCCGTTCCGGCTGACCCCTGTTGTCTTTAAAATCGATTTTGAAAATTAAATTTTTGAAACCAGTGGCTTTGTAGGAAGTCTATAAGCCATATGTTTCGAAAATTTAATTTTCAAAATAGATTTTGAAGACAACAGGGGTCAACTAAAACGACCATGTGAATTTTATATGCCCTTATAATATTGAACAAAAAGTGGAACATTTTTGAAAAAACCGCGACTTTCGAACTCTATTCTGAGAGAAAATATACAGTGTTTATGGAAATATTCAATACCTTTCATTTAGTTAGATTTATATTTTCCTGAAAGAAACAAAATCATATTTGCCATAAACTTGTGTGGCTTAATTCCGAATGATTTTTGTAGGTCAGGTCTCATCAAAATCACGCCTGAATTACATAAAAAATGGTTCCATTTTTGTTTTCATCTTACATTTTTAGTAAAAAACATTCCAATAGCTATTTATAAGATGATTTCCACTTTTTCCAAAATGTCCGTTCAGACAGTCAGATGACGGGAAATCGGTCAGATGACCGAAGCGGTCGGCGTCATTTGACGTCACTCCTCATCTCTAGTCTAGCCCTCCTCTTTCCACTTTGCTTCCTGATTCCGCGCGTGCGCAATGGATGCGTTCTGTCAGTGCTCACTTCCCGCTTCCAGCAGTTCAGTGCAGATCAAAGACCAACGTGATTCAGTTTTTAGTGTTTTATAGTAAAAGTTTTTTGTTTATTCGTTTTTAATAGCTCCTCACATATTAGCTGAATAAATTTTACAAAATATTACAATATGACAAAGAATGTTGAAAGTTTACATCCTCATGAGTAAAATAACTTAATTCACTCGTTTATATAATTATATAGTAATGGTACAATTAAAAACAGTGTGAAAGAAAAACATTTTTGTGGTTATTAATGTACAATTATTTATTAAATTACATAAATTAAAATTTAATTTTTGGGTTTGAAAAAACTTTCAAATAAGAACCTATCAAAAGCTTCTCAGAATTTAAAATTACGTATTAAAAGTTTGTAAGGTATATCTACTGTATCCCTGTGCGTAAGCAGCTGGCTGTACGTCCAAGTACGGAGCCTCCGTAGTATAGTGCTAAAAGGAACGCGCAGACGCGGTGCTTCCCATCCAAGCAGTTTGAATAAGGGGAGCGCGGTGTCGCGGAGGAGGTTAGCGGAGATCGAAGAAGTTCAATTCAGGGGCTCGCTAACGAGCCAGCAACAACCCGGAGGAGTTCTCGGGGCAGGTAAAGGAATTGTAGTTCTGACTCCGAGTCCTGATTCTCCTCTTCCTAGTGGAGCAGTCGGCAGGTGAGAGAATTGCATTCTTGAGTCCAAGTTCGCTGCACACTAAGTCTAGGTTGAATGGCTTGAAATCGAGTTTCAAATATCCAAAAAAAGTTCGAGTAATAACAGCAGTGGGCAGGCCGAGGAGTTGTACTGCTCTACCCGAGTTTGGCTCACTGGTCGGCTTTACACCGACGAGCGGAATGTTAGTTTCACGCGCGTAGAACAGTTGAGTGGAGAGAAACTTTCGCTTTGGAAAGCGCGTGAAAGAAGGGTTGCCAACTTATAAAATTCAGATATTTTAGCTGATCGAAACTGCCGGTTTGTTTCGCTTAATTTATATGAAGACCAGTACTTACGACTCCAGTCAGTAATCAATCCGAGCCCCCTTTTTAACAGGCAGCACCAAATACGTTTTTTGGTACAGCAAACACTTTTAAAATTATTAGCTCATTCAAATTTAAGAAAAACTGTCCGAATCTTAGGCTTTTGTGCATCATTTCCTTTGATGACCTACGTTACCGACCGTTTCTATCAGCTGGAGTACATGAATTTTATAAGTTGGCAACCCTTCTTCCACGCGCTCTCGGAGCAGAAAGTTTCTCTCCTACCAATTCATCTGAAGACGCCTGAGTGC
The DNA here is from genome assembly GCA_932195095.1 of Andricus curvator. Lineage (NCBI taxonomy): Eukaryota > Metazoa > Arthropoda > Insecta > Hymenoptera > Cynipidae > Andricus > Andricus curvator. The sequence goes on from CAKNYM010034459.1 coordinate 30,086, forward strand.
GTAGCTGCGAAATCTATGTTAAAAAATGAGTTCAAAAAGTGTTTTCGCCCGCGTGAGAACCAAAGATTATGAAATAAAATAAGTCTCTACGAAGACAGTATATGTTCGATTTACGAAAAACTCCTATGAGAGAATATTAAAAGACTATTTTTATATAATTGAATTTGAATGAATACCCGATTTATGGGATCTTACAGTAAAAAATAAGTGGATACTTTATTTCTCCTCTCGAGGACCTTTGCGACATTTCAAAGCTATATTTTTTTAACGTGTGTTATATTGAAACTTCAGAGAGAAATTAAATTCAGAATATTAAGTTAATGAAAAACGTTTCAATTTGTATTACAAAAATAACGCCAAGGTAACGCGTTGCTTTTTTCAGAAAGGGTAACGGTAACTCGTTACATTTTTGGCAGGGATAACGGTAATGCATTACTTTTTGAAAAAAGTAACGGCTTTGAAATAAAAACTTTAATTTCATTATTTACTCTGGGAAAGTGCCACGTTCAGTACAGAGATTTCACCGACTATGTTCGCCATTTTACACAATTTTGTAGGTCTACATTGCTTATTAAATGTTTTCAGAGAAACTTGATGAAGTAGTACCTCAGAAGAATACAAATGCCACGAATATGTGCAAGTTCTGCAATAAAACCTTTACAGGGTACAGTAATTGGATATCTTACGTCAGGAAATTTCATCTGGATAAGTAATATTTTTTGAGAAAAGTTAATTTTCAGTACAAATTTATTATTTGCACGTTACCGAGCAAATCACGCCTACCCCGAAAGAGAAATTGCTCAATGGTATAATAATAATAATAATAATAATGGCCAGGCAACTGCAACATACAATATAAATTGTTGCAGATCAAAATTGGTATAAATTGGTGCAAATGAAATCGAACTCATTGCTCGGTCTTTGTAACTTATGATTTAATAGTGGGTTAATATTATTTCAGATGAAATTGATAACTTAATTAAGACCAAAACATATGATGCATGCGATGTGTGCAACAAGCGTTTTTCGTATTTACGGCATCTTAAAAGTAATTTAAAAACTCGTGGAAAAGATCAAAGCGAAAAAAAATAGTTGCAGTATATGCCAATGAATTTTCACAATGGAAAATAAACGTTGATCTGAAACTCAGATAAAATTCACTAATATCCATGGATCGAAATATACAAATAATTGGGTGAAAACCTATACTAGAAACTGTAGGAATTTTCAGAGATGCGTCACTAAAGCTTTATGCAGAGACCGTTTCTAAATTTTCCTAAACTGTAACAGAAATTTCAGCAACGGTAAATGCATAAAGCGTCAGTCACATGTTTCAGGAAATTCTGTTACACTTTAGGAATTTTCAGTTACTGTAACTGAAATTGATATATCAGTTTTGAGTTGATTTTTATTTTTGTTGTTGTTATTAATGTAGCCAGCAGGGCGTGAAATAATGAGACTTGGACAAGCAAAGTAAAGTAGAAAGATCTTTATTAAAGCATGTTCAAGTCAAGACTGAATACATCATCCCTCCAGAGAGGTGGCTAGAGTTCCCTTTTGGGCAAACTTGGCCTGCTCCCTACTTCTTACACTTAGTCTAGCATCCTTGAGTTCCAGGCACGCAGATTTAGGGAATCGTGGGAAATTGGAAAATAAGGAAAGTGAAAGCGGATGCCAGATGAGTCACGTACAGAGTAAATGTGGGGGGCCTATTCACACAGTTCGGCCATTCTGACAATTTGACCATCCCGGCCACTTTCTAATATTCTAAATGATGCTTGTAAAATTGAAAGTATGATCTGTGGATGCTCGGCTCCTACTACAAATTGCTTTTTATTACATAGTTTCCCTAGAATGTAAGGGGCCTTATCCAGTGCTTCATTTGGGCAGCTTCTACGGTTCCATTATAAGGAATTTGTGTTATCTGAAAGCCCTCAATGTCGCTTACAATATAACGATCGTGTTCGAGGACCCTTTTTACAACGTAGGGACCTTTAAAAGTTGGTTTAAGTTTTTTATTACGCCGGGTGCCGAGTCGTAATTTTGTATCATCACATAATCTCATATTTTATAATCAATGGGTTTTTTGTGTTTCTCGTTTTAAGAGACTTCATTGGCTTTTGACATTTAACAATTTTTTTACCCAGAGAATTTCGCATTTCCTGAAAGTCTCGTTCGTTCGAATTCTTAGATTCTAAAAAAATCTTATTGTCATTAACGTCGCCAAATTGGTTAATGCCGAATAATAACCGACTTGGTGTATCGCCAGTTGATCTACAAATCGTGTTATTAATTGCGAATTCAATTTTTTGTAGTTCTCTGTCCCATTTTTCAGGACTTACGCTTAGTTTTGCTAACATAGGTGTTAAATCTCGGTTAAAGCGTTCTACCTGGCCGTTTGCGCGTGGTACACTAACTGCTATCTTAACATGTTCAATTAATTTTTTTTCTAAGAAGTTGCTAAATTCTCCTGATGTGAAGGAAGTCTCTCTGTCAATGATAATGCGTTTGGGAACGCTGTAATCGCGAAAGTAATTATTTAAATGAGCAATTACTTCTTCTGTTTTTGTTGAATTGCATGGGTACAGGCGAATAAATTTCGTAAAAGCATCGATGACAGATAAGATGTGCACCGTGTCGGAAGGGATATCCTTCTTTGGAATGCTATGTAAATAACCTTCCTTTTTACCAGACTTCGGCGAGAATTCTATGCACTTTAAACAATTCGATATGTAATTCTTAATTTTTCTCCTTAAATTTGGAAACCAATAAATTGTCATTACTTTCTGAAGAACTTTATCAAATCCTACATGACCTACATCGTCGTGACATATGTGAATGACTTTTTCGATCATTGAGTCCGGTACATAAAATAGAAGTTTCACGTTTTTGTATTTATCATAAACAAGTCCGTCACGCAACTCAAAGAATTTATCCTCTGATTTTTCTAATTTTTCGCGTATTGATTTTACTTCAATGTCCTGATCTTGCTTGATGGATAGGACCTGCTCGAATGTGTTCGCTTCTAAAATTAGTACGCTGTGGCAGCGACTAAGCGCATCAGCGTGTCCCATTCTTTTCCCCGAATGGTGTTGGATATCATAATCGTAATTTTGTAAAAACATTGCCCATCTTGCAATGCGTGGATTAAGATTTTGCTTTTTCAAAGTTAAATTGAAGCTATCGCAGTCCGTGATAATTCTGAACTTACTTTCGTACAGGTACACGTGGAAGCGTTTTATCGAGTAAACTGCCGCGAGAGTTTCGAGTTCGAAACTGTGGTATTTCGATTCTACAGGTGTTGTTCGATGGCTGAAATAAGAAACTGGTTGAAAAATTCCATTATTTTGTTTCTGCATAAGAATCGCTCCGAAGCCAGTTGCGCTTGCATCTCAATGTAGCTCTGTTTCCAAATGAGGCGAATAAACAGCTAAAATTGGAAACGAAATTAACTTTTTCTTTTAATAATTTAAAAGCTTCATTTTCTTTTTCCCCAAATTTAAATTTAGAGTCTTTCTTTAAAATATCGTAAAGCGGTTTTGCAATTATCGGAATGTTCGGTACGAATCGCCGAAAATGACCTGCCATTCCAATGAATCTTTGAACTTCTTTCGCATTTTTTGGAGTCGGAAAATTAACAATCGCATCAACATTTTCTGAGCTTGGTCTTATACCGTTTTCGTTTATCAAGTAACCGAGATATTTATGTAATTTCCGTGTATAAAATTAGCATTTATCTAAGCGGAATTTGAAGCCATAACGATGAGCTGTTTTGTAAACTTCGGTTAAAATATTCAAGTGTTCTTCAATATTTTCTGTCGCTACAAGAATGTCATGAAGATCAAATAAAATTTTCCCTGATCTAATTATTGGATCAAAGATATTGTTGAGATATCGCTGAAATTCTCTTAGTGCATTTGTCAATCCAACCGCTGATCTGAGACATTCAAATTGCCCTAAAGGGGTTATAAAAGATGTGAGTGGAATAGAAGATTCAGCCATTTTAATGTGATGAAATACATTTTTCAAGTCTAATTTACTAAAGTACCTTTTATTTTTCAATCAGTCTAAGTGGTCTTCAATCAAAGGCGTTGGAAAATTATCTTTTACTGTAATTTTGTTAAGTTCTCTGAAATCAATACATAATCGAATGCCTCCTGTTTTCTTTCTCATTAAAATTATGGGCCTTGCATGAAGTGACTCACTGGGTCTAATTATCCCTTTTTTGTGCCAGTCGTCTAAGATTTCGCGCAAATTTTTCTTCACCCGGCTCCGGTATTTCCGGAGACGGTTTAAGACTGTACTCATTCTCAAAAGTTTCAGTGATTCTCATAACAATATCGTGAGGAATGTTAGCATTCACGTTTAAATTTTCATTATTTTTGAATGGTGAATCTAAATAATCAATTGGCATAAGTGAATCGATAAAATTAATGTTGTTATCCTGCTCGAGTAGCATGACTTTAATAATGATTTTTTTTGTATTTTCGCGTGACGTAAAATCTCTTCCTAATAACGCCGCATGCGTCACGGTCTCGTCGGGTACCACTGCAAAGTGAATTTCTGTTTCTACATTTTCGAATTGAACCTTTTTTTTGAAAATTCATAAAATGTGTGATTCAGAGTTATTAATTCCCCAAAAAAAACATGATCTTGTTGCAGTACATTAGTGCGTGCACTAAGTGGAACGTACTTTTCTTTTATTAAACTAATAGATGATCCCGAGTCGACCATGGCCATGATTAAATTTTTATGATGCACCTGAGTGTCATCATCTTTTACGGAAAATTCTAAGGGTAGCAAATACGGTGGTACTAAATCATAATCTGAACTTGAATCTAATAACTTATCGTTTGATGAGCTGCTGTTGGATGCTGTCTGGACCAGATGAGATGTTTTGTCGAACTTCGTCTCCTTTTTTTGGTCAATCCCTGATTTGATGAGAAGTACTGCCACATTCATAGCAGGAACCTTTTTCTCTCTTCTCTTTTTTGCAGTCGGGTGCTAAATGTCCTGGCTGGTTGCAGTTGTAGCATCGCGACACTGTTCTCCGCGAGCTCTGCGCAGCTTTTCTCTGTTGTCCTGTTTCTCGTTGCTGTCCGTCGCTCTTATGTTTGAATGAATTCATTTCGCTATCCTTAATTCCGCGCTTCTCGGTGTAATATTTTGGCATTGTTATTTTTCCAAATTCTTTTGAGAGATCGTTGGTTGTTTTGAAACAGTGCACACGAGCTTCAGTACGAATCCTAGTATCAGGTATGCCGTCCACGATATGACCAACTGTTTCTTTTTCCGGAATGGGTACTCTGTTTGCTAAGATAACTTTGTCATGATGATAATCACTAAATGGCTCACTCGCACACCACTTTCTTTTTTCAAATTCGCGACGTAGAGATAATTTATTAGGTCTCTGGTAAAACATAGTTTCCATACTTTCTGTAAGTTGATTAACACTTAACGTAAGATGTTCTGGCTTTGAATGAAACCAGTTGAGCGCTCGTTATTTTAATTTTGAACTTATTAAATTTGTTAGCGCATGATCTTCGATAGAATAAGTTTCACGCACTAATTCCACTTTTTGACCCAAATGTCAAGAGAATCATCACTCCCCGAAAAGTCACTTAGTAAATCACCAATCGCTCTCAAGGTGACGTTGAAGGATGCTGTGCGAGTTCAAGCTTTCTTCGCAAGATTGAGTTTTCTTGATCCAGTGTTCGGCTAGTTAAGGTTTCACTGTGATTAGAATTCCTGTTTCCTGAATTTGTAATAACTGAATCTTCATTTAAAAATGACCATATATTTTCGTCAATTTTTTGTTCCGGTAACGTCGATACATTTGGACCATAAAATTTCTTTAAGTTCGATCACGGTGAACAGATTTGGGGATTTTGGAGCCATCTTCACTTCTTACACCACGTAAAACTGCGAAAATTTATTTTTGAATTTTCTTTGCACACAGAAAAAAAGATACCAAACAATAATAATTTTCTGCACAAAGTTTACAAAATGTTTAAAATCTGCACTCAGCCCAAAAAAAAAAAACAACTTTTACAAAGGGTTAAAGGTTTGCACAAAGCGAGAGCACACACCATAAAAGTTTATAAAATGCACAAAGCGAGGCACACAGCTTCATAGAATGCATATAACGATGCACACAGCACGAAATTTCCTAAGATGCACAAAGCGAAGCACACAGCTTCATAGAATGCATACAACGACGCACACAGCACGAAATTTCTTAAGATGCACAAAGCGAAGCACACATCTTCATAGAATGCATATAACGACGCACAAAGCACGAAATTTCATAAGAAGTACAAAGCACGTAAAGTTCGAAACCGAAAATTGTAAAAAAAAAGTTCTAAAATTGCACACAGCCATAATTGATCGGAAAATAACATTTTCGCGAGCCGAATCCCACGTCTGAATCTGTAGTCAGCGGGGCGTGAAATAATGAGACTCGAACAGGCAAAGTAAAGTCGAAAGATCTTTATTAAAGCACGTTCAAGTCAAGACTGAATACATCATCCCTCCAGAGAGGTGGCTAGAGGTCCCTTTAGGGCAAACTTGGCCTGCCCCCTACTTCGTACACTTATTCTAGCATGCTTGAGTTCCCGGCATGCAGATTTAGGGAATCGTGGGAAATTACGATTTATCTTTCAGAATCAGGAAACTCAAAAGGATCATCCTATGGACACGAATGTGTTTGATAAAGAACCAGATATTACGCTTGGTAGAAGTCCAATAGAAAAAGACTTTAAAGAGTCTTGAAAACTCAAATATATAAATAAAATTTTTATTGTTTAATAGGGACAGTTAGGAATTACCTTTTGAACGACGATGATCGTTCTCTAACGCTTGAGGCGAACTCAAAAGAGGGTAGTTCTCTAAAGACTGTAGTAGAATCAGCACCGTTATGTAAGAGGCAAAAAAAAGGATCTGACTTTGAAAGCGTGGACATGGAAGCCACCTCTGAGGTTCCGAAATGTCCAGAACCTAATCACCTTTGATCGAGATCAAAACGCATTTTGCAACAACTTCTGATAAGAAATGATCGGCCATGTGGAAACGAGGTGAATAATTACGAAGAACCGCCGCTCTTTCCAAACGTAAGTTTGATATATTTTAATTTTTTTCTTATTCTAAATAGAAAACATACACGTGCGCAATAATTTTTTTCTCACGTAATTTGCATCCAATGACGTTGAGGAAAATTCTTCCGGGATTTAGGGATTTGATCGCTGCGTGGATCATCGAAAATGACGCAACAATTGGTGGACTCCCTTATATCGTTGAGATCGACGAAAGTGCGTTTGGAAAGCGCAAGTATAACAAAGGTCGGGTAACTCGCACAAGGTGGATCGTCGAGGGTATTGACCGGACGTCGAAGAGATGTTTCTTGACCTACGTAGCATACCGCGACGCTCGAACACTTCAAAAAGTAATACAAAAATACGTTGAACCAGGGACACATGTCCTCACAGATATGTGGCGTGGTCATAGTAATTTGAAGAAATTATGGTACCAGCACTCAACGGTGAACCACTCCACGAATTTCGTCAATTCCAACGACAAAAATATTCATGCTTAAAATATTGAGTCGCACTGGTCCAAGATCAAACGGGATCTCCGTAGGCGACTCGAGAAAATGTCAGTTGAGAATACTGAATATTACCTGATAGAATATGTTTGGAGAAACACCTACACCTCCAACGAAGAACTGTTTCTCAGTATTTTGGAAGCCATTAAGTATTTATATCCCCAATGAGATCCACCATATTAGGCAGGAGGCAGCCAAGAGCAATCGGCCCTTTCCAGGGCTAACAAATTTTTCTAAAGAAGGAATAATTTATTTTTTTTAAACATGCAATTAATTATTTATAATAACATACGTAAATTCTGAATGAATATTTGAAGAGCGGATGAGTACAACTGTGATTTCGGCTCGCGAGCACAGCTCTGCTCTCCCATGCGGGAACCCCGGTTACACCAGTTATGCTCTCCAGTTAACTTCACAGTGTAACGGATTTGTTACCATAAAAGCGGATTCGCTACAGCCTTAGCCAAAAGGACGACCAAGTTGTTTTCGAGAGGATGCGGAACACCCGACGGGCCTTGAAGTTACCGGCAACAGAACTGCCCGTCATCAGTCTTGGTTTGCCCTCCTTGGCCTATGCCAACATTTCTACCTCGCGTGTGCCTCGCTTTTCTCCTGCTCGATCCGTGCTCCTGGCTCATCACCGAGTGCCGCATCGCCTCCTGAACGAGGATCTCTCGCTCACCTACAACGGCCCTTATTATGGCTCAACGTCATCACCTGAACTCGCCGGTCCACCCTGTTGCCTACTAGACTAAGTATTATTGTAAGTGGCAATAAATTATATTATTTTACTCGGACTCTTTCATTGTGTTGGCTCTAATTCTCAGCATCATAGTCCCAGTTCCCTCCTCGGTAGGCAATCCCGTCACACTTGGCGCCCTCACGAAAAAAAACTTACCTTATATACTAAAAATTAAACACCTATTCAGAAATTAGGACACAAAACTGCATAAAAAAATGACATTTACACAAAATTTATTACTCATACTCCAATAACTGATTCTCAGGCTACTGATCCATCTGCCTTGATTATTTTAATTATATTGTTATTTCATATTGATGTGCTTTATTTTCTGATATGTACAATGTATTTGATTTATATGTATTTCATCTGATGTTTATGCCCTTATCTCTCGGAGGACCGCCCTGCTTTTTTTGGATTTCTTGATCGAAAGTTTCCGGGTATATCTCCTGAAGAGGTAGAATTAATGATCTCCCGTTTGAACCGGATGGTGAAGTAATAAGCGAGTTTGGTGGGTTCTTTAGTAAGGGTAATGTCATTGTGTAATCTCTCTGAAGGATTCTGTCGTGAAAATTTTTCGCTTTATACTTTTCCTTCCCACATATACCTTCCCCTCACTGGTGTCCTACGTCTCGGTGCGTCTGCTTACTGTGTCTCGCCATTGGAATGAGACAGTGGCACGTGTTATGTAGCGGCTTGAAGATTGAGTGTCAACTTGACTTTGACTGGATTCTTAAAATATTTTCTTATCTGTGTGTTAGTTCTGGCCATTTGCTGAATAGTAAGAAGCCACAAACAAGAAGAAGATGACATACGTAGCAGTGAACCCATTTTAAGAATTGATCAGTCCTATTTCACGGAGATTTTCAAATATCAATTTTTAATTCAATTTTATTCTCTATCTCGATAAAAAAATGAAGATCGCCCTTGGCATTTTACTACTTACATTCCTGACTATTTTTAATTTAAAATGTAAGTGTAATATTGTTTTATATTGATATTTATAAGAAAAATTGGATATTCTCAAATTATGTACAATTTCCCAAGGGGCCATTCACAAAATACGTGATACATTTTTCACGAACTTTTAACACCGCCCCCCCCCCCCTTGTGTGATGCTTTTTTCATTGTTCTTAACACGGAGAATGATACTTTGGACTCAATTTTTAAATTTCAGTTAAAATTCTCCCACAGTATTTTTGCGACGTAATAATTTTTTTTCTTCCCGTTTGCATTGATATTTTATGAAATTGTAATTAATGGAAAAATTAAAATATAAAACTCTTTTTTAGAGTGCAAAAACTTTTAATAGAGCTAGGTTTTCTTCTTTTAAAAATTAGGTGCGGAAGGATCTGGAGAAAGCAGGAGACGTAGGAAGTATGTTCAATATATTGCAACACCACGTCCGCGTAATGCTCCTGTAATTGATGTTACTCCAAACAGCCACGTTACTGTTATATTCTCGGATCGCTGTGAGCTCCATGGACGACTCGCTGATTACGGAAATAATATATTTCCTCCTTGGATTTTAACTGCACAGTTTGTTGAAAAAACCATCGTTTTTATACGAATGCCAAATAGAGACAGTGTGTCTGTTGATCTCGAGGAGCCTAAAAATCCTACCCATCGTTGTATTTTTAAAATAACACCAATTATTGAACCAGCATCTGTTACTGTAAGTTTTCAGGATGGCAGTTCTAAGAGTGCAATACTCGAATTTTTTGATCGGACAAATCCTCGTGAACTTTATTATATAAAAGGTACAGAAACCCGCGTTTTTGTTGGAATGTCAAATACTGGGTTTGTTTACACTGGCGTTTTCCTATAGAAATATAAATTTCGGGAGCGTTCTAATCGCCAAACATTTAGAAGATCTGCCTCCGATTTAATCTAGACCTTTTTATTGTTTGAGTAGAGTTAAGAATGTAACACTATCGCTTTATTTTACTGAACTTTTCTATGTTTTACGTTATCCATTTTTATAACCGTTTTTCAATTATTATATGCTGTAATAATTATTGTTAATAATATTGTTAATATTGTTAATAAATTGTTAATAATAATTTGTTAAAAATCTTTAGTGGCCCTCTTTTCGCTAATAAAATCTAAAAAATTTCACTAATAATTAGTTAAGTTATAAAAGTTTTAATTCAGAAAGGCAATCAAGTATTCATGCTTAAGAAACAAGGCTGTAAAATAAGAATAAATGTTTTTAGATACTCAAGTTCATCCATGTTCAAGGCAAATCATTTTTACAAAATTTTCTAAACAATTTCAATTTTTCATGGAAAATTAGAAAAATGTACAAGCGAAAAGTACGCTGAAAATTGGAAACACAGGTCTCTTGAAAAGTACCGAATGAAGACCTTGAATGTGTTTAATTAATTTGTTTTCCCTTGATGTCTTGTTATTTTATGAATGTAGGTAATACTTTTTTTTCACTTTGTTTCAACAGTCACAAGGCAATGTTTTTAAATTGAAGACAGGCTACAATGTTTACAATATTACAATATGACCTAACAATAGTTTCAATGAAGTTGAGAATGATACACGATCGCGTTATTCTGTTCAACATTTCATTTTTCACGTTTTCCATTTTATAATCTTTTTTTAATTGTTATATGCAGTCCTAAGTAAATTTATTTATTTGTGTCAACAAATTAATTGCTTTCCATTATTGAATTCGCAAATATCTCGATTAATCCAATTAGTAATTTTCCGCTTGAATTGTTACCAATTTTGACTCAGAGACCTCAAAGTATTTTTTTCATAAGGAATAAAGCTATACAATAGGGCGGAGTGAAAATGATGAAATTAGTCGAATCTTTTGAGCTTAGCGAAATAAATTTGTGGGTTGACATCTGCAAGAAGAAAACAAATTTGAAATCGGTTAATATCTTCTGTTCTCTTTTTTTATTTGAAAATTCAAATTTTTGAAAATTTCAGAAAACTTCCCTATTGCTGCGAAAATTATGGCGAATTTTTTCTATGTACAGTTTTTGCATGTTTCTCTGATTCAAGTCGAAGAAATTTCAGGTTTCACATATTCAACTTTTTGCAAAATGTGTGCATAGGACTGAATCCAAAAATAAAACTTGTTTTTTGGCCATTTTCAACAAATTCACTAGCAAAAACTGTACATAGAAAAAATTCGCCATCATTTTCGAATCAATAGGGAAATTTTGTTGAAACTTTAAATCAAAAAAGAGAATAGAAGATATCGACCGATTTCGAAAGTTTTTTTTTACTTTTTTCGGATGTCAACCCACAAATTTTGTTTCGCTCAGCTCAAACGATTCGACTTATTTGATCATTTTCACTCCAATAAGGCCAGTTTCGGGGGTTGCCTCGCAGAGTTGTGGCACTAAATTCTTCGCTGGGTGAATGGTGCGGGGTGGCCACGCATTGTTCACACTGCTTGTGCGCTGAGAAACTGCGTGAGCCATTCGTTCTAGGAAGAAGAAAATCAGTCGGCCTTATATTGGAGTTCTTGTGTATTTGAAAGTGCAAACTTGCAATAGTAGTAAGTCTATTAGAAAATTTAGATCGATGTGATAGCCTTCACGGTCTTCACTACTGCACAATTCAGAAAAAGGTTAAGATGAAAATGGCGACGATCGAGAACATGACGCGATATTTCAGTACGAATGTTGGCAGCACTGCTCAGCTTTCAGTTATGCCAATGTCGCCAAGGAGGGAAACTTGTAACTATTACTACTTCTATTTCTTGGAAAATAAATTGGTGGTAAATATGACTAATTTATTTGTTGTGACTAGAATTACTATCTTTACTAATATAACCTACGTAGGATTACTAACGGCGATTTGTTGCCGCACTAAACTGGTGAGTTAATTTTATCATCGAAGCGGTTGTCGCATCTAACACCATCTCTACTAATGAAGAGCTTCTTATCACATCTAACCATATTTTTTAGTGTACACTGTTATTTCTCTGCTTTCTCTTTTTCTCTTTCTTTTTGACATAAAAGGGTCCTATCAAAGACTGAGAAAATTTGTCTTTAAATTTCTTTCAGAAAGAAAAAACTGATTTATTTTTTTCAATGAGACATATGAAGCATGCGTCTGTAACCATTGAATATCGTCAGGGAGCGGAAAACGGATCCGACCAATGGATTTGTAGCGGGTGTCTGCTCGGTGAAGAAAGTAACGATTTAATGCGTGAAAATGTGTTGCATATCATTCAACTGCACGGAATATAAAATAGAATTACAGAAAAAGGATATCTGATTTGGACAATCGACTGACCGGACGTCCTGCCGTCCGTCGAAATCTTCTTTAATTTAGAATTTTTAGACATCTTCGGGGAAGGATATATTCCTGCCCCTATCGTAGATTTTGACGGGGAAGATGGTCTCGGGCCTTTGTAATTTCCCAATCTTCCGCGTCAGGTAGGGAACTTCTCCCACACAACAAATATGGCACCACTTCCTGAAAGTAAATCCACTCCTGTTGTTTAGTTTTTTTTAAGGGGTAAGGGGTGGTGGTAACCCATTAGTTTATAAAATATAATTTTACATTTCAATGATTATTTTAAATTGGAATTTTCAATTATTTTTAGTATTAGTACATCTATTATCTTGACGATTGTGCCATTTAGATTGAATTAATTATTTTAATAAGATATAATATTATCATCTTGATCAAGATACATTTTTCATTCTTATACGAAATCGTCTTCGTCTAATGATGTTATAAAAAATATATACTTATATACTCGAATTTAATTTTGCATCATTCATATAACCCTTTTTTGCGTGCGAGATTCAAATACTTAAATTGTTTTATTTTTTTATCAGAATATATATATTTTCCCCCTTAAATTGTTTCATTTTAAAGTTCGTTTAACCTTTTTCTTATTTTTTCAATTCTGTTCAAGCGTTTAAGAACTTTTACTACATGGATATAATATGGATATGCATGTGTATATATATGTGTGCTATAGTGCATACCTTCTTTTTAACTTAATTTCCCAAGGCCCTCCTTCACCACTCCAGCTCTGACGGCGGGTTAAAACAGCTAGTTAGGTTGGCGGGGGAAGTTGACTGACCGTTACCATTCGTGTGCTTCACCAGGAATTTGTCACCGTTATGGCACTCAAGGTTAGTTATCCGTACTGTGTTACCAATTTCATGTTGAGAGCAGACGATATGCTACCATAGACGTAGTTATAGTACGTAGTGTAGTATGCAAACAAGCCAAGTAAAGATGACAAAAATGGTATGAATGCAAAACGTCCCCGAGCTCCCAATTTCACAAGATTGGGAATCGAAATATTTACATAATAGAATGCAAGCGGACCGACGCGCAGACCCGAAATGAAAACACAGGAGGTGGGAACTCAATGTGCGATGCGCTCAACTCTCAGTCGTCAGTGCATCTTAGTTCTGTTGAAAATCTTAAATCTTTGTTGGATAATTTAAAGAAAGGTGATCGTAAGGCCGCCAGCCACGAACGGACAGAAATAAATAAGACAGGTATGTTTAAATATACGTATTATCTGTGTATGGTACTGTTTTTGTTGTTGTTGATTTATGTTGAGGTTAGGGCAACAAGTGAATTATATATTTTTTAGATAATCAGGGCCTATTCTTGTTTTGAATAAAATCTGTATTCGCAGTGAAAAATTGACTGATTTCAATAGTTTTTGTGTAAGAAACAAACTCTATTGAAATCAGCCAATTTTTGACTCCAAATACAGATTTGATTCAAAACAGGGAAAGGCCCTAATTATCTAAAAAAGATGTAATATCAGTATTAATGAAAAAAAGGTGACAATTCGATTTTGAGTTTGGGTCCTCGCTCCAACACCCTTAATATTCTCCAAATTATATTTTCCCTAATATTTATTTTACCTAACATCATTAACCAAATATTATATTTGACATAATTTTTATAATACCGAATTACTATTTAACATAATTTTTCATTTTCTGAATTACAATTTGACATAATTTTTGTTTTTCCGAAACACTATCTGGCATATAGTTTCGATTCTTCCGAATTATAGCAAATTTCTATTCGGTCAAATGATTGTAGGTAAAATAAATATTAGAGAAAATAAGAATTAGGTAAATCGGCCATGAGGATATATAAAAATGATAGGAAATTGCTCTTCGGTCAAATGATTCAAAGTGTATTCTGATTAGCTTCTCAATTTTAATGAAGGTGGAGACAAAAGAAATAGAACTAGAGATCCTACCTTGACTGATAAACGGTGCTCAGTACCAGGGTACCATCTAGTCTGATTTAAAGCCCAGTGAGTAAGAGAGCGCATGAATAAATAATTACTGCTGTGGTTTTCGAAACTGATATTTATTGTGTTTTGTTCCAGGTAAGATCGATTTTTCCTCCGTGCCTGTACCCGAACCAAGTGTAGCTCTCAGTTACGAGGATGAGGTTTGTCCGGTTCTGTATGGAACAATTATTCGATTGTTTCTGTTATTTTCACACACTGTATTCTTGCTTTCACAGGCATTTGAAACGTCAGATACGCAGTTCAGTTCATCTACAAATACTCAAATACCATCCATGAACCGTCTGAGTTCAGGCACAGTTGTCCAGGACACTCTGAAAGAGAAATGGGGTGAATACTTGCCGAAGATCCTTTATAATAGGAAATCTGATCCTCTGCGGGTGAATTTGTGTGCTGATGGTTCAGCACCATCTGCCTCTTCTAGCAGTGATAAACTTGAGTGGAAACACACAATTTCTGAGGAAGCAGAATGAGTGCAACATAGCAAGAGACGGCAGCCTGTGTTACGTTAGGATGCTGAGGCAAAGGAGCTTGTAAAAGCCAAACTGGAACTGGCCAGGTGTTCGAAGCAAGGTTTAGAAGATGAAAGCAAGCGGCGCCAGAAGCTTCATAAAGCG
This sequence comes from Andricus curvator, assembly GCA_932195095.1. NCBI lineage: Eukaryota > Metazoa > Arthropoda > Insecta > Hymenoptera > Cynipidae > Andricus > Andricus curvator. Next base: position 45,319 of record CAKNYM010034459.1, read on the forward strand.
GAGATAATTTCTTATCATAAGTGTTTGATTATGAGAACTGCGTGTATCTAAAGTTGTAAGTGCCAAATTCTATAAAGAAAAAATATAATATGGAGATAATTTGGTTGTCTGTTTTCTGTTTATTAAGAAGCAAAAAATAGAATCATAAAGGAGGAGATAGTTCGAAATCTGTGGAGTTTCTCACACGAACTTTCGTATTTTAGCATTCAAGAAGGAAAATATATGTGACGTGCCACGAGAAAAGGGGACTAACGCGGAAAACTAGAATTTTACTGGGCGAGCGATAGAAGTGGAGCCCTTTTCTCAGTGAAAGGCGACTCCTAAAAACCTGCCCCTCTACTTACAACTACACTCGCACTAGTCGTGTCTCAGTACCCGTGTTTCTCGCTTCTGTTGCCGCAAGAAAACCACGCGATTCTTAAATCAGACAGACTCCGTATCTCCCAAAGATGATTAATGTCATACAAACAAAAGTCATTGCACAGATAACTTCCACTACAATAGTTTTCAGTCTTCTGGAGTCACATAGATGCTCGTGTATGAAGATTTCTGGCGACGATTTTCAGTATCACGGGAACTGAAGACGAGTGTTTTCAAGTGCTCTCTAAGCCGGCAAACGTTTTCGATTATATTTTTTTTGAATTCGTCGCAATTCCAAGTCATATTAAATCGGAAAAAATGCTGTCAATTTAGTGCAATAAGTCACAAAAATGAGCGTTGAAGAGGAATATAACGTACTCGTGAAAGATAATTACTTTTTGACGGAGGATCGTGAAAGTGATACTGAAAATGAGGTACGATTTAATTGCCAGTACAATTTTGCGAGTTTGAATTTAAATATCTTTTATTAGAGAAAATCGAACATTCGAAATCGTTTATAAAAATAAAAATTATACATTTCTTAAATAAACTCAAAATTTCGCATTCTCGGTAACACTTCAAATTCAAAATTTTTAAGAAAATTCGAATTTCATAAATTATTTTAAATTATGAAATTTTGTTTCTACATAGGAGATTGAGAATATTAATGATTGCAACGCATCTAAAAGCGAACTTGTACGCGAAGAGGTACCGGAAAAATCGCTAACAGAACAACAATTTCTGAACCTGAGAGAGGAAGATATTGATGACGAACTTGAAATAGCGAAATTTTATGGTGTAACGCTGCAGATTGTTGCAAAAAACAATGTAACAAAAAAATCTCTAAAGAATCGGCCGCAAAACATAGGTATTTGAGTTGGCGGGATTTTTTGGAGTTTGGAGAACTCAATTTGGGTTACATTTCTAGATAAATTATTTAATTGCAATTTTGAATGAATAAATCATCAATAATTTTAAGTTTTTTTTTATGCGGTGATCCGGAGCTAATTCACAGGAACTACTATTTCCGAGCAAGCTTTCAGATCTCTTTGGAACACTTTTTAGGATTTTTTGCACGTGTTTTGTAACAGGTGACAAGTACACACGTGATAAAAATAAATTGCAAGGTAAACTCTAAACTAAAAAGCCCAAAAGCAGTAGTTACTCTTAATTGGCTCCGAGTGACCGCATTATTAATTAAACACAATTGACATTGCGTAGTGAGAAATATCTCAAAATAATTTCAAATAATAATAGATTATCAATTTAAATAACTCAAATCCTGGATATATCGGAAACTAAAAATAAACGATTTGTAATTTCGATTTCTGGCAATCTTGTCTGAAAAAAGAAAGTTTTTATTTTACATTTTTTTAAGGCTCAATTTCATGGAGTTAGACAAAAAGGAGCAAGATCTCGTAATTTCCACTCATTTTGCATTACACCGGCGAGTACCGGAGTTCAAGGACCATTATAAAATAGAAAACAAGAAAGGGATTTCAAAATTGGATGACGTGGATAATTTGAATCGCCATTCCATGCAGTATTATTTCGCTGATGTCGTGATTTGTCGTGAAACGTATTTTTTTCTTCATTGTTTGAAAAAAAGGAGATATGAAAACATCAAAAAACACTTCCAGAAAAATGGTTTGGCTGTTCGAGAACACAAATCAGCGAATAAAGCTGCAACAAGAGAAAATGTTGTCACGTCTGATGACATTTTTAACATCGTGAAGTTTTTGAAGCAATACGCGAAAAAAGTGGCTGTGCCACTTCCAGGACGTATGCCTCAATTTCGAGATTATGTCAAAGTTTTGAAACTGCCATCTTGCGACACAAAATTATCGGTTTATCGTAAATATGTGCAGGCAGCCAAAAGTTGTGATCCGAAAATTCGCGTTTTTTCGCGGACAACTTTCGTCAATGTTTGGCTAATGTACTGCCCGAACATTACAGTCATACCCCCCGCACGTGGATTGTGCGATGTTTGCCGCATAAATCATTCGAATTTAGAAAAAATGTCGACTTTGAAATTGGAAGAGTGAACTGCCACGTTGAAAACTGCAAGCGATCATTTAGAATCCGCGAAAATTCAGAGGGAATATTACAATTCGTTCAGAAAAATTCGAAAGTTGTTGATCCAAATTCGCCAGGGGTTTTTTTGTTTTGATTACGCTCAAAATGTCTCGTACCCTAGTTGCCCACAGCAAGTCGGTTCGTCGTATTTCAAAGCGAACCGAAAATGCGGGATTTTTGGGATTCACGATGAATCAACAGGAATCCAAACTAACATACTAATAGATGAGGAGGATAATGCTGGAAAGGGAGCAAATGCAGTCATTAGGATGTTAGATTACTACCTGAATAAGATAGTAGCAGACAAAGTTGTTTTATTTGCTGACAACTGAGTCGGGCAAAATAAAAACAATGCTGTTGTGCACTATTTACTTTGGAGAGTAATGACGGGCAAAGACAAATCGATTTTGTTGAACTTTCTTTTGACCGGGCACACCAAATTTTCTCCAGATCGGAACTTTGGAATACTGAAATCGAAACATGCCAAATCCACAGTAGATTGCTTACAAGATTTCATTCAAGTTGTTTACTCATCTTCGCCAAAAGGTTTCAATATATGGCAGTTCCAACTCGCGATCCGGTAACGAATGTTCTAAATGTAACATGGTCTGAATGGGATACATTTTTGAAACAATCATTTAAATCGATTCCGTCGATCACAAAGTACAACCAATTCGATTTTTTCCCGATGGAAAAATTGTCGCTCGATTTTTCGCGAATTCAGCCGGGATTGATGTTCATCAAAAAACGTCAGTAAAATCCGACGGAGTTTCCCCCCTGAAAGTGATTAATCCACCAGGATTTACGGCTCAAAGGGCATGGTATTTATTCAACGAAGTTCGACCGCTTTGCAATAAAGAATTGCGTAAAGATGCACTTGCCCCCAAACCACTTTTCCCAAAACCAAAAAAAAGCAAAAACCCATTGATTACCGTTTTGAGGGAAAGTTATTTAAGTTTTTTTGGCTGCATCGCTAAAATTGTTTGAAGTACAAGTAAATTTATTGTCATAATGACCATGAAACTAAATCGACATTTTTGCATAGTAATTTGAACTGGAATATTGTTATTATATTATCACCATAGCATAAATTATTGAGTAAAAATAAATACTTTTGTTCACATTCTTAATTCATTGTTGTCTTTATTGACCTCAATTTCTCCAATTCGCTGACGCACGGCAGGCGAACCGCGCGTGAGCATGTAGTAGTGAGTGGTGGGAGGTGTTTTCGTTGGTTTGTAGTCTAGCTCAGAAATGCTGCATTTACGGCCCTCTAATAAGCTATTTTATAGGCCTGAATAATGCTTAAAAATTTTTTCTGATTTTTTTTGCTAGATAGAGCAACTCCGAAACTATCGATACAGACCAAAAACAGATTTGCGATATTTTCCGCGTTATTCCCCTTTTCTCGTGGCACGTCACATATACATTAAATATTTTATCGCTGTCGTGACCGTACATGACACTTGGAACATTAATGAGCCAAGAGGTGGCCAATTTTCATTTGCATTAATTACATTCCGAGCCCTAAAATAATAATTAATCGATGCTTGGCGATGGGAGTCTTTTACGAAAACTTGCTGCTTTTGAACTGGACCACTGTTCATTTTCCCACTGCCGTTGTTACAATAATTCCAAATATTCGCTCCACTCGATTTCGAGTTCTGATTTGAGATTCGTTGTACAGAGTCTCTTCGGCTGTTACAAGATTAAGAAGACGAGGCATCATATATCTCATAAATGCATATGCAGAGTCACCCAGAAGAACCCTATCGCAATAATCGTCGTAAAAAATTGTCTGATCATGGACACTCCCCGGCCAGCGAGCTACCACATCAAGGAATTCTAAATTTGCATTGCACATTCATTGGCAACTGATAGAAAAGTATCCTTTCCTATTCCTAAAGTACTCGACATTTTGTCCACCTGAAAAAAAAACTTCATTGTTGCGCCCTGCTTTATTTCACTTACAACACCCGGTAAGAGGAGAAGAATACAGATTTTCAAGTTTTAACGTATAATTAAGATTTATTCTATTGTTTGAATATAAGAAATACACATTGAAATATACATAATAGACTGTCTACTCACCAGGAGAACGTATCTTAATATGTCTACAATCAATAGCTCCAATTACTCTGGGGAAACGAGCTTTAACGTAGAAGTACCTTTGTGTTTCCTGAATTCAGCTGGTGTTTTCGAGAAATATATATATATATATATGTTCAGGATAGAGGGACGCAATAGCTGCTGTCACTTTATGGACTATTCTGCTTGCAGTTGATTCACTGACTCCACTAAAGTCACCAGCACCGAGCTGAGTGCAGCCTGTGGCATAGAACCGAAGGAAAAGCAGAAGCTGATTTATTGGATAAACAACATCATTTCTGGAAAAAATTCACGTTGAAAGAGTATAAAAAGGAGTACAAAAAGTTGAATTGTCTACTAAAATAGTTGAATTTTTAACCAAGAAGATTAATTTTCTACCAAAAAGTCGAATTTTCAAATATAAAGTTCAACCAGAAGAGATTTTTCATTGATAGAAGAACAAAATTTCATTTGAAGGTAAAACAGAGAATCTTGTACATAACACTTGAACTTTCTACTCGAAAGTATGAAAAAATATTTCACAGCATTTAAAGTCTTATGCAGGTACAATTACACTTACTTGTCTGTAGAAAATTCCAACCTATGTTATATCACATCCAAAACATTCAGAGCACCCCGCTTCAAAAGCCTAAATCTTCTCACAAAATCAATGTCATCCAGATCCGTGAAGTGGTCAAACCGCAAGCGAATAAATCTTAGTCTTTTTGCCGGCGGTGGCTCTTCAGCGTTATCGGTATCCAATATTAAATTATAAGCAAATTGATGCAAATCCATTATTACGCACGAGGGTCGGATGCACGAACGAGGTGAGGATGTCTCTGTGAAACGAGCTAACCGCGCGAACAGTAGCCAGTTAAGGTTAACTCTCCGATATCTCAGTTAACTGTCCGACAGTGCATGGTGAAAGGCAGCGTTGAACTAATGGAAAGTTAATTTTCGTAATGCCCTGTTAGAGGCTTCATGAAAGAGGGCCTAAGAACTCCAAATCTCGTAGATTCGTAGCTTAAAACAGCATTCAAATCCCGTTGATAGCAGAAACGATAGGAGGGCCAATCGTACTAAAAATACAGAAAGTCGCATTTTAGCCTTAAATGACTGCTTGACACTTAAGCCACTCGAAAAGCTTTCAAATACACCGAATTGAATATTCTTTTCTTTCTGCCTTTTTGGCTTCTTGGTTCAGGTAGCTGTCCAAGTTCTTCTTTAATATTCGGCCGTCGTGATTCAAGGCCTGCGAACATAGATCCACTAATATTCAGATTGTGTCGACCCGGCAACAAATTTATCCGAGTAGCAGTCCGTCTTCTTAGGCTCAAAGGCAAACAAATGGAAGGGAGGGGAGGGACCGCCCATGTAGGACCTTCACCCCAGTCGAAATCACATATTGAGTCTTTCATTCCTATCAAAAAAACGATCCAGCTCACCCACCGATTACACAGTGGGATTAAAAAGTAATTCCTTAATATCAAAAAGCTCCGAAGGCAGACCCGGGGAAGCTCGGTTAATATACCTCAGCAGCCTGGGCCGGTCTTATGCAAGCGGACGACAGTGATGTACAAGATGTGTGAGGTCCTTTAGCTCGGCACCATATTCGCAAACCTCAGGTATATTCCAGCCCATTCCTAGTAACGAGATTCATGTAACGTCTTGGGAGCCTGTAGCTTCGAAACCATAGTCTTGGCGTCTTTACCAAAACGTGACTGAAGTAATCAGCTCTCGAGCCATCAGTCCTTCCATAGGGTAAGCATGGTGCGGTCCAATCGACGAAATCGCGCTGGCATATCTCGCGAGTATCCCCCACAATGTACTCTCCTAAAACCGTCATTGAAAGTGCAGCAATAACTCTTGCGACCTCATCAGCGGTCTCGTTACCCATTATGCCTACATAAGATGGAACCCCGGCGAAGCGGATCGTGATCTCCAACTGGCTAGCAAAAGCAGCTCTATTTCCCACCAATCGTGCGAAAGTGTGTCCAATGGGGTTTACCGATCTTTCTAGGATAGCTGTCAGTGCTGCCTGGGAGTCTGTAAAGACCACTACGTCCATCCACTCCTCTCCCAGCACTCGGAAGAGGGCATAAAAAGTCTTTGAACCTCAGCCGTTAAATGAGTTAAGTAATCCCTCAATTTAACCCTGTATCTTAGGTTCCTGACCGGGATGAAGAAACTGCAGCTCTTCGATCCCGAAACAGGGTTCACTAAGCCGCCGGTTAATACTCGAATCGCCCCAGAGTATCTCGTACCTGCAAACTTTTTGAACAATGTCGCTGGACACGTAGCTTTCCTAAAGGCAAGGCAAGACTTAAGGTCGATATCCAGATGCCTAACCAAGTCAATCCAATCCTCATCCAAATAAGCAGGCCTAACCGTGGCGTGGTGTTCAAGGCTCGAATGAAAGAAGACATAGTATTAAAGGCGATTATCAATTCAACGACAGTGGAGCCTCTCGGGCCTCTGACAGTGGAATAAAGATAGGAGTCCATCTCATACACCCAAGTGGCACTCTCAACAGAGCATAATAAACCCGATCCAACATTTTAAAGGCTGTCTCACTCGCCCCCAGGAAGAGGGGAGCACCCTATTCCCGACAGGCCCTAATTAAACCTTCATGTACTATAAGCAGGAGGGTAGGAGAGGCTCCCCAGGTGACTCTCGAAATAACCCGCATTATGTTGACAGCTCTTGAACCCTTGCTGCAATGTTTTTAATGTGAATCGTCCATGTCAAGCGTCTCTCGAGCCACATACCCAGGTATTTAAGAGAGGATTTATTCTTAATTTCCGCTTCCCTAAAATTTAAGACCACGACTTCGAACCTATCTCTGGACTTTGAGAAAACACACAGCTGGCATTTTGGGATGGAGATTGAAAGGCCCACCCTCCTTAACCATGGCAAAAGGGATTCAACTGCGCGAAGTAGTAGAGCCAGGGCATCCTGGATCGTTTTGGAGGTCACGTAAAGGAGAAAGTCATCGGCATATATTGAAACCCTAGCCGAAAGACACTCCCTCAGTCGCCTCAACACCAGGCTGCACAGCAGTGGGGAGATACCCCCCCCCCCCTGAGGAATACCCATCACCGAGACTCTAGTGTCGTGAATAGCAGGTTCCTTTCTGATGCGAGGAACGAAACAAAATTAAGGATCCTTCCCGGGACCTCGAGTTCCTTCAGCTCTCTGATAAGCTCTCCTGAGAGGACTGCATTGATAGCTCCCTTCAAGTCCAAGGCCGGGGCCAACGTCGACGTCCTCCTGCCAAAGCCATGGACACAGTCCATGGAGGATGGACCCCTCATAAAGCCATATTGGAAGTCCAGCAACCAGTCCCTACTCTCAGTTAGGTGGTTTGAGGCGCCTCTGCGTCAGCTTCTCAAACAATTTGCAGGGGGAAGATGTTAATGAGATTGGCCAAAACCACTTTCCACCAGCCTTAAGGATAAAATAGACCCTGGTGTCCTGCCATTTCTCCGGGAAGGACGAATCCCTAAACATGGCGTTCAACAATCGGTGCATAAATTTTTTCAAGTAATCAGAGAGCCCGTTAATGATTTCATACGTTATCGCGTCGATTCCCGGTGCTGATTCAGCTTTGCAGAAAGAGAGGGCAGACAGGAACTCACCCCAAGAGAAGGCCTGGTTCATTGGATCCGTCTCATTCGGGACCAGGATGGCTTCACTGAGATCGGTGAAATGTTTGAGCGAACTAATTCGTGCTGTAATTCCCTGATAACCGGGGAATATGGATCTGTCACCACATTCGTATGTGGGGAAGAGGCACGAGAAGTAAAAACCCTAACCGTACGCCAAATCCTCGCGAGACCTCCACCAGGGTCGAGAGATTAGCAAAAAGTTCTGAAGGATTGGTATTTGATTTCGCGAAGAAATCGTTTGACCTCATTGTTCACTACTCTAAAAGCACCTTTTTTTCTCACGGGTCTGGTTAGATATGTATCTCTTTCTAGCTGCTCGCCTTCTCTCAAGAGCCACCTCGTACTCATTGTTCCACCAGAGTGGCTCCCTCTTCTTGCCAGTTCCGCGACTGCTTTCTCTGAATGAACATTTCATCTCCAGGGCAGCAAAAACAGTATTTACAAACCTGTGATAGACCCTTGCCGGGATTTCCACATCAAGCAAGGCTTGGGAGAGTGCCGGGATCTCCTAAGCCACCTGTATACGGAATAAAAACCAGTCCAATGAATCCACGTCAAACCTGTTTGAATGTGTGGACATCATGGTAGTAAAGGCGTCAAATTTCCCAAAGACGTGCAAATGTTCGGAATTGAGGCTCCGGATGCAAAAAGGAGATATAGAATTATTTTGCTGGAGTGGGAAGTCCCATGAGCACTTGAGAATAAAGTTTTAAATTTAAACGTTTAAATCACATATCCATATCGTTAATTTAATGCCGCATCTTTTTCTCTTCATAAAAACAGTTGTAGCATTTTTAGTTTCTGAATTATTTACAAAAACTTGTTTTTTTTTCTCTGATTAAAATATTTCGCCTTTTTTTACTTCAATTTGCGACGTATACATTGACATCTTCTGCGACCGATGACGTTAGCTGAGGCGTTGCACAATTCGTGCACAAACAACTTTGATCATTTCGGGAGTCAAGCGAATGTTAAGCAAGCAAAAACTGTCAGTGAGAAAGTTGGTAAGGAAGGTTCAAAGAAGTTTTCAGAAAATTTGCAGCTCAATTAAAATGGTAGTTAACAAACTGTTAATGTTTTAATTTTCCGGCGCGATCGATTATCTCCTGCGTAGGCTGTGGTTTAGCCGGTAAGATGTTACTACACAACGTTAGGTGGAACTCCGTTGCAGAGGCTGGTCAGATACAGATATTTTTATTCAAAATACGAGAAATCAGGACTTCTTCTAAATGAAATAAAATGGGTAGTGATAATTCAGAATCATTAATGTTAAATTTTTGGCAGTACTAAAATAAAAATATATAATAAATAACCTGAAGAAGGCAAATAAAATTGAAAAATTAAAGTGAAAATACTATACTTAGCGCCGATTTCAATTGGTAAATATTTATTATTTCAATAAACACATCAAATACAAGATTTGTAACTTTCACTCAAAAAATAATTTTAGGTGAATTTACTGGTCAATTTAACCAGACTTTCTTTATTCAAAGCTTATGATTATAACTTTCAAACAATAGTAGATTTATTCTAAAAACGATCTCTAATTTTTTCAAGTAAAAACCGTCACTGCATTTATATTATAAAATTTTTTACAGCTCTCGTAATACGTATTCAGATATAACTTTAAAAAAAGAAAATATCTTGTAATATTTCAACGATTATGTGTACAGATTATTTATTTTTGCAAATTTCATGAAGCTCAAGTTTCTAGAAGTGGCAACGTTTAAATATTTCAATTGGAAAGAAACCAAAAGAATTATTATAAACCATGATTTTCCATGTTTTATTTCATTTAAATTGAAAAATGTCCTACGTACGAGGTGTGGCTATTAAATAACGAGACTGGCGCTGCTACAGAAGAAGTACGCATTGCACCAAACATCAGCGACCGATAGCTGTATAGCCTGAAGCCTTCTCTTTCGAATGCAGTACCTCACGCTTCTGTAAACAAATCCGTATAGCCGTAGCCTTCCTTCCCTTAGAGTTGTTTTTTCGTTTCGCCGGGAAAATGTTAAGTGTGCCAATAGAGCAACGAATTGTTGTGAAATTTCACATGAAACTTGGAAAAATCGCTATTAAAACTTATAATTTATTGAAAAAAGTGTATGGCAATGAATGTTTATCGCTTGCACGTGTTTTTGAGTGGTTTAAGCGTTTTTAAGATGGCCGAGAAGACATTGAAGATGATTCACACCCGGGTCGCCCTTCCACGTGTTTTTTTTTCGATATTCATACGATTGTGTACGTTCACTGGGTTCCTGAAGGTCAAACTATTAATCAACATTACTACCTTCACGTTCTTGCTGAACTCCGCGAAAGAATAAGGAAAAAACGGCCCGAACTGTGGAAGGACAAGTCATGGGTTCTCCACCTAGATAATACGCTAGCTCATTCCGCATTGTCTGTCAAGAGGTTTCTAGCCAAGTACAGCATCCCAGAGTTTGACTATCCGCCTTATTCGCCGGATCTTGCGCCGTGCGACTTCTATCTGCTTCCTAAGGTGAAATCTGCATTAAACGGAACAAGATTTGAGTCCGTTGAAGCTGTGAAAGAGAAAGCGGCACGCGTCCTGAAGGAGCTGAAAGAAGAAGACTTTAGCACTGTTTCAAACAATGGAAGATTCGCATGGAGTGTTGCAGGGATAGAGGAGGGGTGAATATTGAAGGTGATAATGAATAGATATGTATGAAATCAAAATAAAATGTTTTACAGCACCAGTCTCGTTATTTAATAGCCACACCTCGTATTCTAAGGCAGAGTTCACTTAACTCTGGCGCAACAACGGTTTACCAGGCATAGCCCAGCCTACGCAGGAAATAATAATCCATCGCGCCGGAAAATTAAAACATTAACAGTTTGTTAATTACTATTTCAATTGAGCTAAAAATTTCCAGAGAACTTCTTTGAACCTTCCTTACCAACTCTCTCGCTGACGGTTTTCACTTGCTCAAAATTCGCTAGACTCCGGAAACGATCAAATTTATTTGTGCACGAATTGTGCAACGCCTCGGCAAGAAATTTTTAACTTTTTTTCAAATAAACATTTTCAACTTGGGGTAGTTCATAAATTACGTGACGCAAATTTCGGCCTTTTTACCCCCGCCCCTGCGTGACAAACCATGAGAGTAGCTCAGACCCCCCGTTCATAATTGTGTGGAACTTCTTATACCCCCCCCCCCGTGAAAATAAAAAAAAAATAAGGATATAAATTTCAATAAAAAATTTCCGATCAAAATCTCATATTTATTTTGTCATAAAATTCAACACAAAAATGCAACAAATATTGCTTTTTTGACATTTGGCAATACAACAAAACTTATTTCTAAACAAAATTTTTTGTCTCTCGAGATATTATTGTTTTTCTCGTCGCAGACTGTAACCGCCTATCTCACGGTCGTGAGACGTGGTTACAGCTGAAATTTTACTGCGAATTCGCTGGGAGCGAGTGCAATTTTTCAGTTTAGCACCTTCTCCCGGCGAAATCCTGCGGTTGTCCTCATATATACCATTAAGCCTTTCGGGGTAAGCGTGGCTCACACGGTGAGGAAGGGAGTTGTAGGAGGCAGTCATGGGGGGGGGGGGG
>CAKNYM010034460.1:0-12999 GCA_932195095.1 Andricus curvator
GCCGTCTCGCCGTTTCAATTTTGAACTGAAGCTGTGCAATACGCTCGTGAGTCTTACTCAGGCGTACTTAAGTATCGTTACTTCTATTGTTGCTGTGCAGGGAGACCGCGTTCTCATAAACTACACAGTTCAGATTCGAGAGATTAACATCTTCGGGGAGCAAATCGGGCAGAGCATTATTAGCTTCAGCTAATTTGTCCATCCTGAGAAAGACTTTTTGGTGGATAGATCTCCTACTTCTCATGTTGGCATTATCGGCTATCTGCAAAGGTGGTCTTGCTGGAACGGGTGGAACGTTCGCTGGAGTATATTGCTCTTATTCTTGTTGATAAAGAGCTTCATATTCGTTTTTTCGCAAAAAGGATATCTGATCTCTTAAATTCTGAGTCGTTTGATGAGCATATTCCGGGTGCATACTGACCCAACGGTCATGTAACCTCTGCATGAATCCTCATCGCGCCGGTGAGCTTCTTTGCCAACAGGTAAGGATGTCCCTCCTGAGTTGGTCCGACCATTTAAATTGATGTTCTCGCGTTTTTCCGGGGCCATTGCCTGGTCGTCGCCTCGGTTTGGTCCTATTGCCACTCCCAACTGCGGCGAATGATGCAATCACACGAGTTAGCAATCACCTATGCGCACGTGTATCACACGCTATTTTTTGCAACGCCCGTCTGAAAAAGTTGTTAGGAGGAGGTAACGAAAAATAATAATTTTATATTGCATAGAGTGGAGTGAAGACATTTTTTTTGAAAAAAAACATGAGAAAAAAATGTTTGAAAATTTTTTTTTAAATGTTTGAAAAAAATGTTATGGAAAAAAAACTTTGTGCAAAAAAATGTTGAAAAAAAAATTTGGTGACAAAAAATGTTTGAAAAAAAAATTTGTAAAAAACAATTTGGAAACAAAAAAAAAATGTTGGAAAAAAATTATTCCAAAAAAATGTTGTCGTTTATGCTCTTTTGCCGGGGGGGGGGGCCGCCCCACGAAACCCTAAAAACAAAACTTCAATCATTAAAACATTTGTTCAAGTTAAATCTAAATTTATTTCAAGAAGTTACCAACACCAGTGTTTAAAGTTACCTATGCCACTGTCTAAAGTACCTCATCTCGAAAGTGCGCATGCGCAACTTTTTCACCAGTGCCTAAAGTAAGCCATCTTCAAATTGCGCATGCGCGAAAATTATTTGGACAGTCTGCTCAAATAAGGTCCTTTAGGCACAATTTGGAAGCATGAAAACTTCAACTTTAGAGGTGGGTGTTGCAAAAAGCATACTTATATTCCGTTCGATTTGGCTACATCTATTTATTTTTCAAAGAAAACCGTCTGTAGAACCTAATTGACGAGTGTGAAGCTCGAGAGTCGCAATGAGAGCGTAATCGTCAAAGCGGCAGGTGGATTAAGAACGGACTCCAAACACAAATTAAAAAACAATTTCAGCTCCAATCTATGACTTGGCCTGGTGCTAAGCAAAACAAATTGTAACATTCTAATGCACTTCTGATTATTTGCCACACCATCTCAGGAGACGGGTATTTTACATTCTCATGTTCTTCTATGGTGGATCTCGATTCCTTCCTGGGGCAGTGACTGCAATTGTAGGCCTCGTTCTGCGGCCCGACGTGCTAACGGCTGCCACAACTGTACATTATACAAGTGTTTGCACCTCTAACGCAGTTTGTGTTGCGTTCAAGTGCATAGGTAAAACCTTGGTGTTCAGGTGTTCAGTTAGTGCACGCAAATCATTTGTGATGTCCATCTTGGGCAGAGAATGCCTTAGTGTTGGTTCTACATGTCTGAACTCCAGTAAAGCATGACTAAAATTCCGCTCAAGGTGCTGTAGTTTTTCTGGGATTTCACTGTTCACATTTATCGTTATGAATGTCCCGATGTGGTTCTAGTGGAGCCGGTACTTGATGTACATTGTCCCTAGCACCTAAGCTTTCAGCTTCAATCAGTTTTCCGTTGTCCAAATCTTCCAAGGATAGTTCATCAATAGGAAGCTGATGTTCCACTTCCATTTTGATTGTGGGTGCTCTAGGTACTTAAGCAAGCAGAGTCGATGATGTTCTCTCCTCACACTTTGCCCACCTTTCTCTGCTAAAAAATAAAGGCGCATAACACTTCTGTTCATATGGTATGTCCATTTTAACCGCCTTCTTGGTTGCTGAACTTTTGTTCTTGCCTCTGGTTTTATTAGGCCATTTGCCTCTGGAGGATGTGGTGGTACTGGATCATCATCAGGTTAAGGAAGACATCAATTACCGCTGTTTGCTCGGTCTTCTGAGATGTGCAGATTAGTTCTGATGTCCTTCACCTTAGCCACGAAAAAATAGTAAGGACTGGTATCACCCTATATGTTTGGTGAGCAGAGGTGGGACAAGCGACGTCCAAGAATTCGTTAATGCTTGCCACGAATGAAAACTCGTATGCACGGTCGTGCACATGCGCAGAGCTGTTTTCGCAGTCACGTGTTATAGGCACTCCCCTACATTATATTTTGACATCTCGATGCATATGTACGTTATGTTCGTTTGCGGAATTATTGCAAACCATCGAAACATTTCCATTGATCCAAAAATGTTAGAAACATTCACATTCACAATTTTATTTTACTAAACCGGCAGCACAGAAATGTTCAAAACAAAACACAAGTTCGAAACTTCAAACACGTGTTGACATCGTTGGCATGGCAACCGCCAGTGCGCATGTGCACGACCGTGCATACGAGTTTTCATTCGTGGCAAGCATTAACGAATTCTTGGACGTCGCTGGTCCCACTCCCCACTTACAGGGATACTACTCCTTACTATTCCTTCGTGACCTTAGCGATGAGATCTCTTAGTGCGACTTTCTTTATATGAGGATACTTTGCAGCAAACCGTCCGAAAGTAGTATTCTTTTTCGCTTCTGGTTTCAAACTTCGAACTTTCATAGTAGAGACGCACCAATTCCTCTTTCATTGTGGTATCCCACTTGATGCTCTCCCACGATATTTCTGTTGAGGTGGTTGGTTGCAAATTGCTAACGCTAGCCAAAGCATACTGCTTACCTTTTGTCACAGATGTTCTTGCTGGCCAGCTGTTTGATAGTGAGATATGCCTGGCCATCTCTCAGCTCACCATCACCACCGTCCCGCATGCTGTTCCCCCCAGCGGTGGCTCCAGAGGCGCCACGACGATCCTCGGGAAGCGACTAGCGTTTCAAAATCTTTAATAGACTTTCCATGATAATTTATGGGTTTTGGTATTCCTCTTAGACCCTTTCCTCTTCGTTATCTGCCTTTCTGGCATGGGAAACCCTGTCAGTAGCAATGCTTCCACCAACATAGCCGTCAAAGTCATGATAGGAAAGCTCAAGCCCTACCGCGACGTCTACGCGAGAACACCTTTGGTATGGCTTTCTTCTTGTTATCATTATGTATATTATACAGTAAGGCAGGGTAATAACTGCCCATAGCACTTCGGTAAAACCTATTGCACTATATCGTAGAATTTAACCATCTTCGTTACTTGTTAAAGAATTCATTAGTCCTCTTAATATATGTACGTGATATGAAATTCTTAGAATGCACCATTTTTTGGGTTCCCTTCCAATGTCTCTCATGCTCCTCCTAGAGCCATTTACCGAGGGCTCCTTTTGCCGATGTGTACGAGGTACCGCAGTAGGGTTCCGGGCTAATCAGGCGCTGTGATGGTCCCATTTTAGCCAGTGCATCTTCTTTCACATTACCTTCAATATCTTTATGGCCGAAGACCCAGATCAGACTGAATTAGTTTTTATCGGCTGTCAGAACAAATGTAAATGTGCTGGATTTTATAAGCCCGCTCACAAACCTTCAGGCAAGCTTCAGTAACTATCATTTCGG
Organism: Andricus curvator; assembly: GCA_932195095.1. NCBI lineage: Eukaryota > Metazoa > Arthropoda > Insecta > Hymenoptera > Cynipidae > Andricus > Andricus curvator. Next base: position 3,867 of record CAKNYM010034460.1, read on the forward strand.
CCTGGAAAACCGTAGGGAATGTGCCCAGTCCTCTTGTTATTTCAGCCCTGTCCCTTTTCCCATAGATTCCAACCCCTGTTCCCAAGGAGTCTTTAGAGCCTTCCTTCATCATGCCATTCTTGTCCCCTGTTAGGAGTCTATAGACTTACGCTGCTGCAATCTTCCTTACGAAAAGGTGCAACGGCGGGATGTCCAGAATGACCTCAAGAGCTGCTGTTGGTGTTGTTTTCATAGCACCAGTGATCGCCAAGCGGAAAACCCTCCGAAGGCTTTCCAGTTTCCTATTACACATCTACATGCCGAAAAAGCCATCTTAGCTATTTATACCATTGCATCAACATGGAGTTTCCAGGTTAATTGGCGGTCAAATATTACTCCTGAATCGCCAGGTCGTTTGCATAGCCTTAAGTGTAAAAACCCAATTCGCTTAAAACACGAATCAGGTCATCAATGGCAAGTGCCACTACGTGGATGAAAGAACTCCTGCCTGTGAGCATCCCCTTGACACTTTGGCCTTTACTTTATTACCATATAGCGAAGTATGTACCGTTATGCTGTTCAACATGGATTGCATCCACCTGTTTACCGTGTTACTAACTCCATGTGTTTCAGCAGAACCGTATCTAGATTCAATTGGGGTCTTACTAAAAGCTCTCTCTATGTCTAGACACGCTGCAATTGCTACTTCACCTTTCCGCATTGCATTATTAATGCGGGAGGTAAAGGCATAGAGAGTGTCTACGGTAGATCTTCCATTTTGAGAGGCAAATTGATTTCTACAGAGAGTTTTTCTGTTAGGATTTCCTCTTTCAAGTAAAGGTCCACTAATTTTTCTAGTGTCTTCAGCATGAACGAAGTCAAGTTGATTGGTCTAAAGGATTTTATCTGATAGTAGGTATTCTTGCCCGTCTTTGGGATGAAGATTTCCTTAAGCATCCCGCATGCTACCGGGGTGTATCCCATTGCTAAGCATGCCCGAAAGATGCTGCACAACGGACCTACCAAGGACTGAAATCCTTCTTGAATTAATGCAGAGAATATTGTATCATCCCGTGCAGTTTTAAATGGTTTAAATTGTTTAAGTATCCATCTGTGTACCCTCATTAGGTGCTCAAGGATTTCATTAGTCTTCTCAGCCATTTTACCCCACGGCAATATTAATGCCTTCAGTTGATATGATGAGTTACCCCTCAAGGTTATCTGAAGTCTCGCAGTGTGAGATATATTCTTCATTCCCGGACCATACCCCCTCCATGAGTCCCTTACGGCATTTTGATTCTCATTATTATATCCTGCTAAGGTTGCGCTGTATAAGTCCCAATTCCCATTCTTTTTCTCCCTGTTAAAAAGGCGTCTAGTATCCTTTTTCAGGTCCTTCAGTTTAGGCTTCATACAGGGTGCATCTCTGTCTGTTTTCTTGATACGAAGAGCACAATTGTCCTCATACGCTTTGTTTATACCTTTTTTAAGATGTTGGCAGCAAATTCTATTTGTTCGATATACTTTATTCTGCTCGGTATAGTACCCCGCAAACTGTTGAGATTCTCCCTATAAGTATCCCAATCAGTTGCTTTGGGGTGCCTATACCTTTGAACCTCAGGTCTAACGGCTGTTAAGGAGAAGCATATCTGTCTATGATTCGGTAGGGACGTCACCGACGATACATGCCATCCCTTGAACACTTCGCCAATACTTCTCGAACATAAGACCTAATCAATTACCTCGCGACATCTAGATGTCAGGAAGGTAGGTGTATCACCCTGATTCAATAAAGTTAAATCAGTAGTTAAGAGGTAAACTAATAAAGACTCACCCCTGTTGTTGGTGTCCTTACTACCCGAAGTCGAATGATGTACGTTAGAATCACATCCGATAAGTAAAGGCCATCCTTCAACACAGCAGTAGTCAACCAGATTTCGCCATTCCTCAGATGGTGGTTCCTAGGAGTCAAATGGTAGGTACGCTGAGCAAATCACCGTAGGTTGGCGCCTGCCCTCTCAATTGTATTCAATCTTTATTGCTACCAAGTCTCTAGAAAAGAACCTTGGTAACCCTATAAAGATATCGCATTTGACATAAAATGCTGTGCTAGGTGTTTCTACGGAACTATCATAAATGACTAATCCGCTCTTGTTACTTAATCCTACTTGTCTTGAATTGACATGAATATATATATACATATAATATATATACATAATGTAATTATATATATATATATATATACTTCGGTTTCGGTTTCGATTCCTTTGGAATAGAACCGAAGGGCCTATCACAAAGCCACCGAACGGGTTCTTGTACCAAGGGTTTCTGCTGAATATGGTTACAATAATTAATAAGCAGTCGCGTACAATTGTCCAGGGATGGTCCCGAAGGAATAACTCCTAAGCGAAGGCGTAACAACCGTGCCGAAAGCTGAATGGCACCTGGGTTAGGTGTCTCAAACGGTGACTCTGGGATACCGGGCGACCTCTCAGAGTATCAGCCTTATCCTTGCACGCGGGGCTCTACAAGGATGGACTAACCCTTTCCCTAGCTGCTCGTGGGAACAACAATGAAACCACCAAAACATCAAAATGTTGTAGATGCGGTTCAAGACAATCGAACGCGCAGAGCACCCGACAATGGGTCGGCAAACAATGCCGATCAGCCTAGAGTTCGGGGTGCTGAAAATAATTTAGATGGAAACACGACGACGAACCAGCGAAACGCCCACATTGAGTGGACGGATCGACTCTGGGATGACGTGCTAGACTGCTACGATGCCAGCATTATTCCTGTTCGCGGAGGCTTTATGGCGCGTATGCACACTCTGTGGTGCCAGAAACACCCAGGGCTTCAGCACGTTTCGCATCAGTCTTTGCGAAATCAAGCCGACTACCTCCGGAAAAATGGATATATACGCGGAGCGCTTCCCCAACCGCTGCTTTATAAAGCTGCAGACGAAGATGAGGAAGCGACTTTGATACCAACCGCAGAAAGCAAGCACCTTCTGAGAGATGATCGCAATTTCATTACTAGAAGGAACATTAACATGCAAGTTCCTCCTAAGCCCCAAGATCTGGCTGAAATGGATGCCTTCCTTCGTGGAGATATCTCGCAAGAGTCCGACCTCTGGACCATCAATTGCTCAGTTTATGGTGCTGCCAGAACTTTCGCTGATTCAAATCGAAGGCTGAAACCAACGATGGATCAAAAGACCAAAAGACGCTTGCATCAACTGAACAAGAAGATTGGATGGGCAAGACAGAATGCGTCCCGTGTTCAATGTGTGATTGACTACATAACATCTGGTAGACCGTTTACGGAAAGGGTTCGAAAGTTCGCCCAAGAACTAAGGATCTTGAATCACACACTAAACAAGTCAAAGCTGCTGACAATCAAGCAGCATATTGTTGACAAAATAAGGCTGTTATTTGACGCAAAGAGGAGAATACAGAAGAGGGAGAGATGGATCAGGGAGAATCAACAGTTTCTCGCTGACCCATCGCGCCTCTTCAGCGATCTACCTGTTTCTGTCAAAAATCCACCCAAACCCAAGGAGGTAGAGACTTTTTGGAGAGAGGTGTACAAGATCCCGAAAACACTAGAGTTGAAAGAAGATACTGAAAATATCATCCGCTTCAAGGAGTTTTGCGACAAACTCATAAAATCTAAAGAGGAATGTCCATCAATCACTGCCGAAGAGGTGAAAAAAGCACTTAGAGGCACGAAGAACTTTTCCGCTGCTGGACCAGATTGTATCATGAACTTTTGGTGGAAGAAGTTTACTTTTACACACCAACATTTGGCCCGCATATTCACCTCATATTTAAAGTCGGAGACACCCATTCCGCAGTGGCTGGTGTTGGGACGCACTATACTCCTGCCAAAAAAAGGCAACTTGTCCAACCCAGAGAATTACAGGCCAATAACTTGTTTGAACACGCTGTATAAGACCTTTACAGCTGTCCTCAACAACAGGATTGTTCGACGAATTGAGCCTGTATGGCGAGAGATGTACGAACAACGTGGTTCGAAAAACGGTGTAGCAGGCTGTCGAGAGAACCTGCTAATTGACAGGTGTGTCTGTAAAGACGCTGCAGCCCATCAGCGTGTCCTGTCAATGGCCTGGATTGACTACCGGAAAGCTTTCGATTCAACCTCTCATAGACTTATCATATGTCTGTTGGAAACCTTGAAGGTACATCCACACATAGTGAGATGCATAGAGAGATTGATGCCTCTTTGGAAAACTAGATTTACTATCTCATCTAGAAATTATCGTGTGACAACGAACAACGTCACCTTCCAGAGGGGCGTCTTTCAAGGTGATACCATGAGCCCTTTGCTTTTTTGCATCACACTTTTGCCTCTATCTCTCGCACTACGAAATTCTCCTGGATACCTCTGTGGCGACACTAATCAGCGCGAGCATAAGGTCACTCATGTATTTTATATGGATGACCTGAAGATCTATGCCTCTGGCAGAAGCAAACTTCAAACTGCTATAAATATTGTCAAGAACTACACAGGAGAGATTGGCATGGACTTTGGCTTGGACAAGTATGCCAAAATTTATCTGAAGAAAGGAAAGATTACTCGCGTTCCCAAGGACCCTGAGCTTGTAGATATAAGTGTTATCAGACATCTTAATACTGGAGAAACCTATACATACCTGGGCGTGCCTCAAAACCGCATTCAGGACGTAACATCAGTGAAGGAGTCTCTCCGAAGCAGATACAAGCATCTTCTTCGACTGATTTGGTCTTCCAATCTGTCGGCGTTGAACAAGGTATCTGCGACTAACATGCTTGCCGTCCCGGTTCTACTCTACTAGTTTGGGGTAGTTCAATGGACGAAGAACGAGCTTAAGGCCCTTGATGTCATTACACGCAAGATCATGCATATTTATAAAAGCTTGCATATCAATTCGTCAGTTCCGCGATTATATATTTCACGCCGTCAAGGCGGACGCGGACTTCTGAATCTCCAGTGTCTTCATAACCGGATTGTTCTAAGTACAGCTTACATCGTTGCGAATGGCAGAGATCCTCTCCTAAAGATGGTCAGGAACCACGAGATGATTGGCGAAGGAGCGTTCCTTTACAAAGCCGCGGAGCAAGCGGCCGAGACCCTTGGCCTGAATTTTAACATCAGAAGTGAGGAAAGTGCATTACTTCATCCAGATTCTTCACTTCTAAAAACCAAAGTGAAGAAAGCAGAGGTTGAAAATTTTCACCAAGAGCTAGTCGACAAGAAAATGCACGGAAACTTTCACAGAAATGTGCAAACTTTTGCTTTCCTCAAATCATCAGGGCTTAATTCAGGTACAGAGGGTTTTATTTTCGGATGCCAGGACGGTGTCATTTCCACCTTAGCATACCGTGAGCGCATTTTATGTTAAGAAGTTCCCAGTGATAGGTGCAGAGCGTGTCATGTACACGCTGAGTACCTAGAACACATACTATCAGGGTGTCCGACCCACGCGGGAACGACGTATATCTATAGACATAATGCGGCCCTAAGAGTGCTTTATTACCATCTTTGTCGCTCTTACGGTGTTGGCCGCGACCCTGCCCTGCCGAACGCTCCAAAGGAGATAGAGTCGATTGTCCGAAACGAGAAGTGCCAAATTTTCTGGAACTACGATTTTCGGGCAGCAGTCTCCGTTGCGCACTCGAGACCTGATATTGTTCTCCAAGACTTCGAGAAACAAACTATATTCGTGATCGAATTCTCGGCTCCGTCCGAATACAACATCACTGCAAAGGAGAAAGAAAAAGAGGAGAAGTATCAAGACCTTAAAAGAGAACTACAACGACTGTACCCAAAATATTCGGTACAAGTAATTGTCCTTGTGATAGGTGCTCTCGGAGGTGCGAAACTATCACTGGTTCGTAACCTTAAAGCCATACCCGCGTGCCAAAAATATGCCAAGGCACTTGCGAGATGGATGCAGAAAGCTGTCATCCTTGGGTCGCTTCGTGTCCGCAAGACACACGAGGGTTTCGCCGGCCTGTCGTTGTGATTTTGTCGTTGCCTATGACCACCCATCTCACGGTTGTGAGACGTGGCCATAGGTGTGATTTACCGCGGTGCTACTGGGGGATATTGACATTTTGTTGGATGGCAGTTGCTCTTAGTGACACCCTGCGGTGGTTGTTCAACTTTTTTTTTAAATTATATATATATATATATATATATATATATATTGTTCGGAAAATCAGCAAATTGAGAATAAATGTCAAAAGCGATAAAAGTTATGCTGGTGTTTGTTCCTGCTCGCTTGAAGTTTGTGTGCGTGTGAGCTCACCGACTCGCTCCTCAATCAGATTCAGTGTGCGAAAAATTGTGAAACGCGACGGATCGTTCGCTAATCCTTATCATGTAATCACTAATTACTCTAAAACTCGTGCTTGCAGGTTGAGTGCAACTGAATGTAGTGGGAGAAAAGCTAAAGGGCCTTAGTCAAATGAACTTTACTTCTATTAATAAATTAATAGTTGTTCTTGGAAATTATGAGTTTTTTTCATTGACTTTTCCTGCATCCGGCGAACACAATTTTTAAATTACAAATTAAAATACATTATACAAATCTAAACATGGTCCTTCGAGCCGGATTGTCATGAAAATACTTTATTAACAATATAAAAAGTGTGAACTAGTTTGACAAAAGACCGTTGGTGGAAATTCAAAGGGCGATCGCCATTGTGGTGTCGCCTAGTGTAACGTTCGACGAAAGTGTTCGCGGTTCACATTAAACATAAATGCCTAATTAAAATTAAAGCAACTGAGTTTCATATAAAACTCAAATTAAGTCGCTGCGGTTTGACTTGTGTATTCGTTTTCAATTATGGAAAACTAAATTTTTTACTGTGACAATTGACTGTGAAAAGCACGTACGTGCAAAATTTATCATTGTATGGACTTTACGTCGTCGACAAAAGTCTCATTACTGCAGGCGAAATTCCCTCGCTATTATGAAGATAACGCTGTCCCTCAACATGGTTTGAGTGCTCACTTCATCCAATAGAGTCCTCGTAGGATCGATCGACCGTACTGTTTCTTCCATTCAAGTGAAGAAATAATGAGTTCACCAGGTGAAGATTGTCAACACTTTTAAACATGTTGTTCTCTTACTTATGTAAGGTATTATGTGTTAAGACAAGCTTGTTTATATTATAGCCCTCTACGCTGGTAAGATAACTTTGGATTATTTGAAATTTTAAAGTTATTCTCTAGGTGAACTAATTTATGATTTGGTCAATAACTACTAAGATCTATGGATACTCGTATTTGAATGAAAGATTATGTGATTTTCTCGCACACTCGATTCTATTTCTCAAAATTGTGATTTAACAATTTGTGAACTATTATTGCGGCTCGTAAAATTATTATTACAGGGTGGCCGCTGGACCGGGAAAACCGGGAAATGACCGGGAATTTTTTGGGACCGGGAAAAACCGGGAAATGACCGGGAATTTTTACGGTGACCGGGAATTTTTATAGTTTTTAACGAAATTCGGTTTTGTGCTTGAAAAATTGATTAAAATAATGTTATTAATAAGGAATATCTTCTATGGTGAATTTTGAAATTCCCGCCTTATTTGTGCAAGCGAACAACTTGAATGCAGAGGCGTGGACTGTGGAACAACCTTAGGCTGCTGTTTATAGCGCTCATTTGGACCAGCTATATTAAGAAATAGTTCCACCAATCAGGTGATGTTTTCATTATAAATTATGCGTGCGGTAGCAGCTTTAACAGTTGTATAGTGAAGTAGGTTGTTATGCCTTATACGCATTTGTCGATTTCGTGATTTCGATAACCACGTGAAATTTCAAAGAATTTTCTGAACCTGTGCTGAAATTTCATGATATTATAATGTTACTTCTAGCAACAGGTAAACGCTCTTTCTAAAAGCAATAGTTACTAGGGGTTATATTTAAGTAAATAAAGTATTTCTAACCTTAATTTAGGGTAAAAATCGCTTTGTTTGTACTGAATCGGTCAGTATTATGTATATGAACAAAGGCTGTGTTATGTTCAACCGAAATTAAAGTTGATATGTTCAGAATATTAAACAAACAGATGTTTTGAAACGCTTGAAAGCATGACCGGGAAAATTTTGTTGATGACCGGGAAATGACCAGGATTTTTTTTCACTGAAAAAAAGCGGCCACCCTGTATTAATCAATTTTCTTGAATTATATTTCTTTTAATAATTCTTAAAAAAAAATGGAGCCTTTACTCTCGGAGTTAACAGAAGTCTGTCAGGGAATTTTGAGGACTGAAGCTAATTTTAAAAAACTAGGCAAGTCTAACATTACGTTAGCCATTGTAAAATCAAGAATTGAAATCCTCGATCAAAGATGGGAAAAATGTGAAAAATTACATTTACAAATTAAAGCAACGGCGACCACAGCGGAACGCGAAAGTCGCGATTATTTCACTAAAAATAAAATATTGCAAGTTGAAGATACTTATTTAAGTGCTCATGATTTTTTGATCAATCAATTAGATTTGCTCAATCCAGTGCCTAACACGTCTGATAACACGAATCAATCGCTAATTGCTCGACATGATTCTTTACCGATTAAACTTCCGCAAATTATTTTGCCTGTATTTTCTGGGGATTATAAGGATTGGGAAAATTTTCGAGACATGTTTGATGCGCTAAATATTCAAAATGATTCCTTATCAAATGTAACGAGATTACACTATTTGAAGTCTTCTTTAAAAGGTGAAGCCGAGCAACTGTTCAAACATGCCATAATAACTGAAGCTAATTTTGTTTCCACTTGCGAGTCGTTAAGGGCTAGGTATGATAATAAGAGAGCTCTCATTACTACTCATTTACAGGAATTTATTAGTCGGCCGAATGTATCTAATAATGTTCTAGAGGATCTAAAGAATTACGCGACACTACTTATGAGTCTCTGGCGGCTCTCAAAAATTTACATCGACCAATCGATTCTTGGAGTGATTTGTTAGTATTTTTAACGACCAAGAAATTGGATATTCAATCTTTAAAGGAATGGGAGATGCAAATCGGTTCCGAATCTGATTATTCTACTTACAAAGAACTCGATTCATTTTTAGAAAAAACTATTCGCGTTGTAGAAGCTATACAAGCGTCAAAGGCTAGTGCCAAAA
>CAKNYM010034461.1:0-13924 GCA_932195095.1 Andricus curvator
TCAGGATAATTTTGAGAAATGCGGTTGTTTGAGAAATAAACAAAATTAATCAGTCGAGGACTTGCAAAGAATGTTGAATAAACTTAATACAAGCATGAAGGACATGGGACTCAAAATTAACGTAGATAAAACAAAAATCATGGTGTTTGAGGGAAAAAGTGAGAAAACAATGTGCAACATTGTCCTAAATGATGAGAGATTAGAACAAGTTGACAAGTACGTATATCTATGTAGGTAGTCTATTCACTAGCGACGGAAAAATAGATGGGGAGTTAGATAGGCGCATAAATAAAGGTAAACAGGTTATCGATAGAGCAGGGTCCAATAAAAATAAAAACATATAAATAAAAACATATCAAAAAAAGCTAAAATGGCCATACATAATTCTATATTCGTACCGACTGTACTATACGGTAGCGAGACATGGACCTGTCAAGAAAAGGACAGGAGTAAAATTAACGCGATTAACGCGATCGACATGAAACCTCTGCGCATAATATGCGGGAAAACACTGATGGACAAAGTCCGAAACGAGTCAATCCTCAAAGAATGTGGTGCAAAAGAGACAATAGTTGACACATGGGAAAGAAATCAGTTAAGATGTTTCGGTCATCTTGAAAGAATGAAAGATGAACGACTGACCAAACAAGTGTATAAAGGTAAAGTAAATGGCAGAATGCCCAGAGGTAGATCGCCGAAAGAATGGTTAGAATCTGTAAATGAGACATTAATCCGAAGAGACATAAGAAGCCATAGAAACACGAGAGCCTGCATGAAAAAAATGCATGGACGTGAAGGAAGCTAGAGTAGTATGCCAGGACAGAAAAGTGTGGCGACAAATAGTTTGTAAACAGAGTGAGAATAGAATGAATGACGCTTGAAACAAAGACCTTGGAAACTAATGGGCCCAAGTGGGAAACTATACATAACAATTTTGTGAGGCTCTTCACTTGGCGTGATCGCTAGAGAGATTGATCAGCAACCTGGGTCGGAGCAGTGTTGCGGAATAAACGTGTCATTTAAATAAATAACACAAGAATTCCAGATCAATCTAAAATATCTATACCTAACACCTATATACCTATCTACCTTATACCTATATACCTAACTATACACCTTTATACCTATTTAACCCCTACCTATCTACTCTATACCTATATACCCATATACACACCACTATTTTCCAATATTAAAATTTTCGATTTTTGCATACCAATTTCGATAAACAAATTCAAAACGACGAGTTCTGTTAAAAAATGGTTTACAGAAAAGTTTTATGAATTTTCAAACGCTGATAATCTTCCACCAACTTTTCCCCATATTTCGCGTCGTTTGGCTCAAAATTTAAAATTTCGATTTTTTCGGAGTAATTTCCATAAATGAAACCAAAATGACCAGTCTTATCAAAAATGGTTTCAATAAAGTTTGTAGGACTTTTCAAAGTACTTTTTTCTTCTCCAAAAGCTTTTCCATGTTTCGTGTTGTTTGGCTTCAACTTAACATTTTCAATTCTTTCATAGTATATTCGGTAATTAAAACCAAAATGGGGTATACTTCCGAAAAGGTCACCCAAGAATATTGATTTTATACTTGGCCCAAGGGTTCTTTTCAGACCCTAGTTGTATACCATTAAGCTATTTCCCTTTCGGCGAGCCTCTAGGGGTAAGCGTGACACTACCCTATTCGGGTAGTGTTTCTAGGTGGATAGTTTCTTGTAGTAAATAACTACAAGTGTGGGCTCACCACACCCACGGCCGCCAACAGCAACGCAGTAGTATCAGACGGTCACCCATCCAAGTACTAACCGCGCCCAACACTGCTTAACTTCAGTGATCTAACGGGAACTGGTGTTTCCAGCGTGGTATGGCCGTTGCCGTTGATCGCACTAAAAGGATTTTTGGCGCAAATAAATATAAATAAAGTTATTGATAATTTTGAACTTTTTAAAAAATTAGTTTTTTTCTCCAAAATCTCGAAAAATATTGATTAAAAAAAAAATTTTTTCCACAAAAGTTGTAGATCTCGTCGAAACACATATTTTTACATTAATACTTCTTTCTCAAGTTCATATGTACCGAGAAAATTGAATGAAATTTGAAATGAATTTTCAGATTTTTATTACAAAAAAATAACCACCACTAGGATGCGTGGTTTTTTTTTTTGGGGGGGGGGGGTTGGGAAAGGGGTCGGGCATAAGTGGTGGAAGAGGGTGTGGGCCATTTAAAATGTCCAAGATTAGGACGCGTGTTTTTTTTTGACAATTGGAAAAGGGGGTCGGCGTGAGTGGGTGTAAACCACACCCTCTTCAACCACTCACGCCGAACCCCCTTTCTAAAGGCAACAAAAATAAAAAATCTATTTAAAATCTAAACTCTATTTATATCTAATTGACTTTTTCATAGTATTTTCGATAAATAAAACGAAAACTTTAAGTCTTATCGACAAATGGTTAACGAAAAAAATATAGGTCTTGTGAAAAGCTATAAAAATTCCTTTTTGGAACTTTTTCCGTATCTCACCTCGTTTGGCTGAAAATTTTAATTCTTGAGTTTTCGATAGTATTTTCGATAAATAAAACCAGAATATCAAGTCTCACCAAAAAGTGGTTCTACAATAGTTACAGGTCTTTTGAAATTCTACAGTTCTATTTTCAAAGTTTTTTACTTTTCTGTTGTCATTTGGCTTAAAATTAGAATTTTCGACATATTCCTTTGAGATGCAGAAAACCAAAAAGACGAGTTCTATCAAAGAATTATTATTACAAAATGTGAAGATCTTTTAAAAGCTTCAATTCTTCTTTCAAACGTTTTTAACATCTCTGTCTAACATCGGAATATTCTTGGGTCCGTCGAGTGCCACGTCCACAGCGATGACCACGACGCTGTCGCAACATGGAAATTATAAGAAAGTCGTATTTAACCCTCACCATAAATGCCAAAGAAATATTTCTTTAAATCAAAAACATGGATATTAAATTCAACAACATATTTCTTTGATCTAAAGAAGTATTCAATTGAAAGCAATTATGCCCAATTATTAAATGCTTGATTAAAAAAAATAATTACTTCGTTGGAATAAATGTTTATTTGTTATGAATGATTTAATTTTAGTAAGCAAATGAAATATTTCCTTCAACTTAGGAAATAAGTATTTATGTAAAAACAATATCTTGTTCATCTGAATAGATGTTTTATTGGTACAAATGCATGATTTCTTTGTAAAATATTATTATATTTTTAATTAAATTAATATTATTGTTACGTTCCGACTTTTATAAATTGGATCTAGTAGCTTCCGTCTAGAGGACCAAACCGACCAAATAAATTATTAACACTAACCCTTTTTTTTAAGAGTATTGTCAATTATCTACTTGTTTAAATTTTTGTGAGTTCTATATTTTTACAACTTTTCTCTTCCGCTCTATAACTTGATATGGAATGTTAGGGATATTTAGATGAAAATCAACCAGATAAATCAACCAGATAGAAAATACATATAACAGGCATGTTTATTATAACACAATTAATTTAATATAATGAAAACGATACTACATTACCAATTTTCGTTGTAATCCTATTCTGTCCTATTCTACCATCCTCGATAGATGAGAAAAGAGAAAGAAAAAGAGGGATATCACTGATCTATCTTTCTCTATTTTATTTATCGAAGAAGGGCACTTTAATTTTTTCATAGCCAGATCACTTTGGCTATTCTTGTCCATACGCGTTTCCGCGCACCCACATCATTTATACTTCGATAGAATAATTCACAATAGTTTTTAGAGGGCTCTGAACCTAAATTGCTGGGGATACTTTTAAATCCTCTAGCAATTTACTAATCCTTTTGTGCATTATCCTATTTCGAATATTGTGCAATAATTGCTACAATTCCGTTTTGAGATTCGGAATAAAAGAAATTATCTGGCGATTCCTCGCGCTACTCTTAATCTCTTTACTTCTTACTCACTTCCTCTTACTCACTTCCTCTTAACTCACTTCCTCTTATCTCACTTCGCCTATTATTTTTTCTAGTCTGCGCACTATACCGATAATAGTGCGGGATTTCGAAGACTCCTCGTCGTGAATTTTCTACCACGTTACATGCACGTACCCGGACGTGCACACGGCCAATTTCAAAATTATTTTTTTGAATCGGAAAATTACTTTAAAAGTCCTTGGCAGAGCTACAGTTGCCCCTGATATCAAATCCCGAGAGATAACCCCTGGAGGTGGGAATTTATCAAGCGGTTTTACGTCCGACCCACCACACGAATGCGAAAACAAAAGAAAACCCCGCGTACTTAGTACTTTTTGCTGAAGTTCTGATGTTAGATCGAGTAACGCCTCAGGACCGCGGACGGGTGCCGTTGATCGTGGATCAATTAGAAGAGAGGTTCTCTTCGGTAAGAGAATCTCCTTCGACTACCTTGAGTTCAATTTACTCATCACGATCGTCAGGTCGGATTTGGTTATTGGGTGGGGTGATTTTGTTTAGTAAGAATTTCAAAAGTAAAGCGACCGCAGATACTTTATTGGGAAATAAAGTTGAATTGTTGATTTGCAACAATTTTCATTGTAATATGGTCGCTCTGTGCCTACGTAGGAATATTAAAAATTTGCTGAGTATGAGGGCATTCCTCAATATTTGTTAATCATTTGCCTGCGAGGCCTGAGAGAATTTTGATTCTGAAATCCTGTTGGGCAATTTGGAATTCCTCGTACTGGTCAAATTTAATTAAGACTCACAATATTTGTCAATCTTTTGCCAGAGAGGTGTAAGAGGATTTGTTTCATTCCGAAACGCTATTTGGCAATTTCGAATTCCTACATAGCTTTGAAATTATTTTACAGGAAAAGGTTTTGTAATGGAGCCTCCTTCTGACCGTGATGTGCACATTAAAAATTTTTTGCATCTTTATTTCTTAAGATTCTGACCCTGATTCAGATTTAATTTTGAAATTGACAGCGAGCACGTTTATTCTGCAACGTGAGGAGGATTTAAGTTAGTGTGAGTGTACGACCCGTGCCCTGCTGCAATGCATTCAAGCGTAGCATGTGTGTAAATTGCTTCGCGGCCACCTTCGTTCTTACTTCTCTTTCTTTATTCTTTCTCTTTTCTCATTTCTCTGTTATTTCTTAATAATTATGATTTCAAATAAAGTTTTCTTCAAATTATCGTTTGATTTTTCTAAAATTTAGGCGGCTCCACCAAAATTTAATTTTTGTGTAGGCAGGCACGTAACACCCACCCCGAAAAATTTTGTTCATCGTCCCCGATGATTTTCGATAATTTGAAGAAGTTATATTTATTTAAAACTTGAAATCGGCGTACAAAATCGTCTTTGTACTATTTATTGGTATATCTTATTTCTTTGTTTCTTATAATTTAAATTATATAACAATTAGAAACATTTCTTTTCGTCAACCATGCACAATAATTTTCCTCTAGCTATTTTAGTTTAATTTAAATTATGTAGTTATTTACTACAAGAAACTAACCTAGAAACACTACTCGAATCGGGTAGTGTCACGCCTACCCTGAAAGGGAAATGGCTTAATGGTATACAATACAATACAATGCTAATTCTATTGCTATTGGAATTTGTAAAATCTGAATTGAGCTGTTTTAGTTTCCACTTGAGATACCTGATTCAGTGCATTACGAATTCGCATCGCCTTTGTTTTGTAAAAATTGTCGATTACAATTTTCCGAATTCTGAAAACAGTTTTAGCGTTACCTTTAACATAGTTTATAATTACGTCCTTGACTTTTATACGTGGCGGGCGTCTCAAATTTCATTTAGTGTCTCGTCAGCCTCAAGCCTTAGTGGCTTAGTGTCGTTATCATGTGCAGTATAAAGTCGTTCAGTGGGTCGTTCGTGTGTTTGATCTAGTTTTGGTTGATCTTGAATTTACAGTCGTGCGGCAAAATTGGTTTTGCTAAAACATGGTGCTCCTTAAAAATTGAAATATTATTTTTTCATTCTCATTCTAATGAGAAGGTATTGGTTTTATGTAAAATTTGACATAGTCGGTTTTCATCAAATCTCAACGTTTTGAGACCCCCTGAGCCAGAAAAAAACGATTTTTACCAAGGTGTCTGTCTGTCTGTAGTCTGTCTGTCTGTAGCCACGATAACTTTCGAGAAAATGATCAGATTTGATTGAGCTTTGGCACACTTTTTTATGGCCTAAAAAGAAAGAACGAGTTCGTTAACCAGCTATTTTGGATGAAAATTCAAAAAAATGAGCACATTTTGAAAATTTTTAAGACCACTTTTTTTGAAGATTTAAAAATTCTATGTACGGTCATTAGTAGTACGAAAAATGACGAACAAAATATTCTTATGACTTTTCGTGATAAAAAAAAATTACTGGAGTTATAACATTTTCAAAATTCCAAAAAACAAACGAAAATGTACATTTTAAGCCGAAAAACGCACGATATGAAAAAAAGTCAAGAGGAGAAAAACGTTGCTTCTTGAACACCCTATAATATTTTCATAACAACTTTTTGAATTTTTTGAAAAATAAAAAATTCAAATTTTGATCGCACAAAAAAATAATGAAAAATCAAAAATTCCCTTTTGCTGTGAAACTATGCAAGATACGAGAAAAGATCAATCCACCAAAATTGTGCAACTAAAAAAGATCTACAAATTTCTTATCATTCACTTTTTGATATGACGTGTAGTTTTTGTTTTATTCGTAAAATCGGCATTGAAAATAGAAAAATCAAAGTTTTAGACGAATAACACGAGCCACGGAAAAAATGACAAGAACAACATTTGTTCATCCAAGGAAGAGGTACAAATCTGTTGTGAATCATGTTTTGATAGGATGCGTAGTTTTTGTTTTATTCGTGAAAATAACATTGACAGTAAAAAAAATCAAATTTTTGGAAAAACAATGCAAGGTGCGAAAACAGATAAATGAACAAAAATTGTGCATTCAAAAAAGATTTACAAACTTGTAATCAATTTTTGTTGTAAGAATATATTCAAAATGAAAAAAATTAACTTTTTTGAAAAACGGCACAAGCTAAAATAAAATTTTAATGAATAAAATTTGTCGCCCTAATATATTATTATTTTTCATTTGAAATCAAATACAAATTTAGTAATTTGTATATGAAGAACATAAAACACGAAGCACAAAGTGCGCGCTCAGTGTATTTACCAAATCGCACGCCGTAAGTGCGTTCAAACTTTTTTGTTTCTATCATACGGTGCACAGAACCGAGCGTGGAACGCAAGGTTCAAATGAATTTCAAATAAAATATCGAGCGCGAGTGTCTGGATGAGAATGTGTTCCTTAAGGCCGATAGAACCTTGAGTAAATAAAGTTCCTTTTCAGTCTAAAATAAAAACAAATTTAACAATCACTTAATATGTAGAGGTACCCGAGCGCGTAGCGCGAGGTGAATACATAATTCATAGTTTACTGACACTTTAAATATATGTAGCATGATTGTACAGGTTAGGTTGCGATTTTTCGATTCTGCCTTCATTATTTTGTGGAATTTAAATTACAGTTGTAATTTAAATGTGCTTGAATTTTTCGAGAATTTTCGAACAGTATTTTGTGATAATATAAAATTTGTCATGATAATTCTTCAAATTAAAGTTTTCCACTTAAAATACAGTGTAGTTTCTATTTTAATTAGAAAAGAATATAATATTTTATTATTTAGAATTTAAAATTGTATACCAAATTTAATTTTAATTTATGTAAAGTGGACTTCTACGACTTTTCTATCAATTAATTAATATACATGTATGTATATGAGGTTCTATACACAGTCTCCTAATAGTATTTTTCATATACCGAATTTTCTCTGTAGATTTTATATATAATTTGTGTATGAAATGTATATTGAAATTTCACTTATTTTTAGTAGTTACACTTTTGTGAATATTAACATTTCAGAGAAGTGTTATCTATTATGATTGATTTTACTATTTTTACTGGTTGTAGTTCCTGTGCTGGTAATTTTACACCTACATTTTCGAGCGGCGTGATTACCGCTATTTTTTTTCTGTCGGTGTGAAACATGTAGGTTCCTGTGTTCCTGAAGTGGATGATATGGCAACATCTCTAGGTTCTGGAGTTGGTGTTTGTATCGCTGTTTCTGCATACTCGGCATCTCGTACTGGATATCCGCGTTGTTGGCATCTTGAGCACCATGGAAGTGAAATGGCTGCTAATAGTGATCCACGTATCAGATGAGAAATTATTACCAGGAGGACCACGCTTAAACCAATATATGGTCCATGGATAAGCATCTTTTCTTCTATTTTATTTTGTTGCTTCAGACTTATCTCGTTTAACTGCTGTTCCACCTCTTCAAGGTCTTTCTTGTTCAACTCGAATGATCCATTGTTGATTCTGATATTTTCAGAGGGATATACGGCCTTGGGAGACCTTGTATGGGTAATCTGACATCACGACTCCTGATAATTTGGACAGATTAAGCATTAACTTTGGTTCATACACTACTTCTGTCAACCCGCTTGTTTTCCTTAGGCTGGGAAGAGTCATATATGTGGTTTTCAATTCACATCCTGGTTCCACTTGAAACAGCCCTACTACGGTTAAATTAATTTTTGAAGTTGGCTTTTTTGAACATCTCACTTCTGCAGAGAGGGATATCAGTATAGAATATATCCATCCTCCTAGTGTATTGATTTCCTTGTAATAGTCGTCGTCTTGGTAAGAGAGATGAATTTTGCACAGATTAAAAGAGAATTCCCTCGGATTCAGCAGTAGCTCACTTTCACAGCTCTTTTTCACTGTTGTTTCGTACACGGGTGAGTTTTTGATGCAAACATATTTGTCTATCAATTTTTTGCATGCTGCTTTCTCTTGATCATTTAGTAGAAGATAAGTTCGCTGTGCATCCTCCATGGCAATATGAGAATGCTCTGGGTGAACATATGCTCTACCCGATCCATTTTCGGAGGCCGATTGAATGACTGGGATTGAATGTATCCGATACATTGAATATTCGGTTCTTTCGAGCAATGGTATGTCCAGCAGTATCTTTATTGAGTTATTTTTGCAGATGATGATTACTTAAGCCAGTTGAGCGAGTTCGTCAAGGCTCACCTTGGGTCCTTTAACTGGAAAATTTTGATTGCCAGCATGGTCTTGCACATCCCTGGCGGCGTGGATGACATCTAGAAGTTCGTCAGCTGACCTGATGTAATCATTAATCCCTATTTCGATGGAGTGCAGCATTTTTTCCATCATCTGGGTGATATTTAAACTCCATACGGATTTCCCGGGAGTGTTTATCTCATGCGATAATTGCGTGAGATGTTCCCGTATTTTTTCTTGGTCTTTTTTATTTTTTTGCGCTCGCAGATTTATTTCGTCGAATTGTGCTCGGATCACATGTGTTTGTTTTCCCACCAGGTGTGAGATGTTTGCAGCTGCTCTATTGAGGTCTTCAATTTCCATCTCGATGTGTTGGCCATCTTCATATGTCAGGAGACCCGCTACAGGTCCAACGATGCCTCCGAGGAATCCTAGCATCGGAGTTGTTCTCCGTTTCCGCATACTTAACGGCAACGACGACGGATACTTTCTTTCAGCGTAGCGACTCAGCTCCTGTATTTCTTGATCGATTTTTGTCTGAGATCTTTGAGCTAGTTCCACCTTCGCTTCCAGGTGGTATTCCTTAATAGCTGCTGAGCATTCATACCCTAAAAGCGGTCTGCAATATTTAGGCAGGGTGCTCAAGTGTAGTTGGTAGGCTTTCAATGCCACATGTAGTTTCTCCACATGTAGAAAGGTTGCTATTCTCCAGTTGCTGGTAACTAGTCTCATTGGTGACAAATACTCATAATAGCTACCCGTGCTCGCTTGGAAAGGTGTGATTCTGTAGCTGTTGTCCGTAGACTCCTAGGTAGCTACCATATATATGGACAGGAACATTAAGTACCGCATGATGAACAGCTTTACCCAAGTTTCCTGAAAAGGTTTAAGATGTTAATTTCGGTTTCTTTTTTTTCTTTGTATAAAGTTAGGAAGTCGAGTGCACATCGTTTGGGCCAGAGCTTAAATTCCGATTACTTTGTTTATTTATTTTGTAACTGGGCCTAGGCTGACAACGGTATATTCTCGACTTCAGCATTCCCAAACAACAGAGGTCAGCTTAGAGTATTAACAATGAACCAATCTAAGTTTGTCTGCATGTTTCGTAATGCGTTGGCCATTTTCGGCCTCTAGGATCACGTAACCATTCTCCGTGAATCCAACTACTGTGAAAGGGCCTATTCCTCTACTATCAAATTTTCCCTCTCTTATATCCTTAAGGATGTAAACCTGATCTCCTTTCTTTGCATTCAAAGGGCGTGCTTTCTCATCGTAGCGTTCCTTAGATCGAATTTTCGCTTGAATTAGATTTCGCGCGGCGATTTTTTGGATTTCTGTGATTCTGATGATTAGATCGCGAAGAAACGAACCTTATGTTTCTAATTCCTCTCCTTGAGGAAAATAGCTCGGAGTTTTGGCCACCTTTCCGAATACTAATTCGAAAGGAGTAAATTTGGTTGCCTCGTGTACTGATGTATTATATGCAAACATAGCGAAAGGGAGAAGTCGATCCCAATCGTCGTAATTGATTGCATAGTGTTTTATATAATCAGTTAGCACGATGTGGCTCCTTTCAAGGGATCCGTTCGTTTGGGGGCGGTATCCCGAAGTTGTAAGTTGTTTGACATTAAAAATTCTTTCTAAGTTTTTCATTAATTTACTAATGAAACTGCCTCCTCTGTCGGGCAGGATACATTTTGGGGCCCCATAGACAGAGAATAGTCTTGTCGCTACCTCGAGAGCTATAACCGAAGACGTCTGACTAGGGATGGGCACGGCAAGACAGTACTTACTGAAATTGTCTTGCATCGTGAGTATGTACCGGTTTCCACTAGGAGTTGTAGGCAGTCTTCCTACCGTGTCTAAGGAAACCTTATCAAACGCTTGAAAACGGGTATCGGTAATTAACATTGGTTCCCGAGTTCGAGCTCTCATGAGTTTTTGTTCGAGGCAGCTTTTGCATCCAAGAATATACTTACTGATCTCGTCTCGCATTCCAGGCCACGTATACCTTTCCCGAATGCGTAGATACGTTTTTGTAACTCCTTTGTGTCCCGCTATTAGACTACTATGGTATTCTTCTATTATTTTTGGACGGAGCTCTACTAGTGGTATTTCGATTTTTCCATGACATAAAGTAATTTTGATATTACTGTCCTGAAAAATCTTGGCAAGCAGCTCTGACATTTTATTTTGAGGTGCGGGTCCTAAAAGATCTCCCGAGTTTGCCATACGCACGGACGATACTTTATCCCTCTGTAGTGCTTGTTTAAGTTTCTGCAATCCTTCATTAGCATCTACCCAGTTGGTTTCGTCACAATGCTTTCTTATTACAATCATTGAATACGTTTTATACCGACCGTGGGGAGTGAAAAGGATCTGACCAATTTTTGGGCGACTTTCCCAGAGATCTTGTTGATCAAGATGCTCTGTAGCCACCAGAAGCTTGGCAATGGGGTTTGTTGGTTCACAGTCGCAGGACAGGAAATGTGCATAGTTATCGCGCTTAAAGTTAGGGGTTCTGTCCACTGATGGATGATCTTAGGTTGTTTTGTGCCTTCCACTAATTTTACTGACTCTAGGAGCGAATTTTTAATCTCCTCCTCATTGCAGGAGTAGGGATCTAGGAATGTGTTGTTCAGATCGATCATAGGCGAGGGTGTAAGAGAAATTGTATTCTCAGTTAAACCAACTTGGGATTGCAATCGTTTTGGCTTAATTTCTGATCGCTTTTTTATTGAGTCTATTACTTCCTCGTCTTGTCATTATGAATTAGGATAGGGTGTAGATCCGGCTCCAGGGGCTACATCAGTTCGAGGTGTAGGGAATAGAGACATTCTAGATGGTTGTTTGCTAAGAATAGGCGATCCCAATTTTTCCGGTGTATCCTTAAACCTTACATTGCTTCTCCTTGTTATCACGTGGTCCTTAATTTCTGATGCGGGATCTTTCGAATCTTCTGCCTTCTCTTGAGTAGGCTCATTCAGAAGTTCTTTTTCTATTTGTAGTGCATCTCTTGAAGCATTTGGTACTTCTGTTTGGTTTGCATAATTTTCTAAAAATGTTCGCACTCTGTTAGAAAATTCTCCATCATCATACCCATCGCATGGATCCATATCTTCCAATTCTTGTAGGAGTTCGAGATCCTCTTCGCCTTGCGAGACGGCTGTACACGCAAGTTGAAAAGTCTCCTCCATGCCTTCATGATCCCATAGCATAGACTGATTTTCTGCTAATGACTTGTCAAATTTAGAAAATGACTTCTGAAGGTCTGCCTTTAGATCATTTGATGGCGGCTGTTCTTCTTCAATATTGTCACTATCCGTTTCATCTTCGGGAATGGGGGCTTTATCCACGATGAGTTGATTAGGCTCCAGGCGATCTGAGTTTTTGTTTGGAATTTCGTTCTGATGATGAACGCGGTTTTCAATGCCTTGACGAGCGAGTTGATCGGCCACTTCGTTTCCCTGGATGCCCTGGTGACTGGGTACATGATTCCAGACAACTTCGAAGGGAGCGAGTGCTTCTTCCAAGTCTTCGAATTCTGTTCGATTCTTAACTGGTTGATTACTCTTAGTATTCCAATTATTCTCTTTCCAGTAATGGATCCATTGGGTAGCACTATCTATTACAAATTTAGAATCTGTATTGATGCGAAGTTTTCTTATCCCTGCTTCATGTGCTTTGACAGCGGCTGTTGTTGCAACTTCTATTTCACCTAGGTTGTTGGTCTGTCTACCTCGTACTGGTCGTGATACATTTAGCGGGTTACCTTCGCCAAACCATACCCCTATATCAGCATGGGGCTCTCCGTTCGCGTCATATACGCATGCTCCATCTACATATACGTCTGCGTAGGCTTTAGAGGTCAAATCACTGTACGGGGGAGCACTTTTTGAAACTTTTCATTCTTCTGGTGGTGGAGGTATTGGCTCCACCCCTGGAAATATGCTTTATTCCTTTCTAAATACCGGTGGTTCAGAATCCTCTGTTGTTTCGTCGTCTGACGAATCTTCATCCGACGATGTATTTTCTTTATTGGTTAAAGGTCCTTTATTCTGTTCCCTTCGTCTCAATAATCTTTTTCCTATAGTACTTTCCTCTAGATCAAGGCTATTTAATGCTTGCCGTGTTGGAATGTAGCTCTCATCAGAATCCTCTTGTGTTAAAGCATCCAGTCATTTCCTTGGCCTTCCTACAGTCTTTATTGCTGATGGTTTTTTTGTTTTTATTGGCTTAACAGAGGATGTTCTAGGGGTGGATGGTCTTCCTTTTGCCCCCTATTGACTTATAGCCTCAGGTTTGGACTTTGCCTTTTTCTTTGTAGTTGGCAGTCCATTGGGGTTCCCTTTTTTATTACCAAGGGATGTTTTTTCTTGAGTTTTATCGGAATCCTTTGGCGCTTCCCCCTTCTTTTCCTTGTCCTGACTCGCTGACGATCGGGTGATAATATATACCCTTGACTTTGGTTCCACTTCTTGGGGTTTGTACTGAACAGTCGCTTCATCGGAGGAGTTTTCGGAATCGCTTTGCCCGCTCGACGCAGATTCTTCGTTGAGAATGGGGTTACCTGAGAGAGCCTCGACTCCTCTATTGAGTTTTCCTTTCTTATACTCAAACTTATACTGATAATTTTTTAGTACGCATCTCCAACGAAGTAATCTTATAACATAGTTATTCATCACGAATAAAATTAATTTGGTCATACGGTCATATAAAATGCAATGGATTGAGATGTTAAAGAATCATAATTTATTTGTCATAACCGACGTACGTTTCTACCTAATTGCAGGTCTTCTTCAAAGGTAATTATCACCTAAGTCAAAA
>CAKNYM010034462.1:6673-26362 GCA_932195095.1 Andricus curvator
ATATATATTCGGTTTCGGTTTTGATTCCTTGGGAATCGAACCGAAGGGCCTATGACAAAGCCACCGAACGCGTCCTCGGGTTGCGGATAGAGGGTCCCTGTACCAAGGGTTTCTGCTGAATATGGTTACAATAATTGATATGCAGTCGCGGACAATTGTCCAGGGATGGTCCCGAAGGAATAACCCCTAAGCGGAGGTGTGACAACCGTGCCGAAAGCTGAATGGCACCTGAGTGAGGTGTCACAAACACACAGAGCTCTCATATTTTTCGCATAAACGTCTGCGAAACCGTGCCGAGAAACTCCGGAAAAGGGGTTATATAAGCGGAGCGCCTACTCAACCGCAGCCACGACAAGCCGGCAAGAGAGAAAGAGAGGCGACACTGAGACCAACCGCGAGCAGGCATCCAATAGAGGAAAAGCGATGCTTGAGGACCCGGAGAAACATCAACATTCAGGTTTCTCTCAAGCCCAAAGATCTGGGTGAACTGGATGATGAGCTTCGTGGAGATTTTTCCGAAGAGTCCGACCTCTGGACTATCAATTGTAGTATGTATAATGCAGCGAGAGCTTTGACAGATGCCAACCGTAAAACAAAAACAACGGTTGTTCATAAGACCAAAAGACGAATGCATCAACTCAGCACAAAGATAGACTGGGAAAGGCAGTACGCGTCCCGAATTCAGTGTGTGATTGACTACATAACATCTGGCAGGACTTTCACTACCAAGGTTCGACAGTTCGCGCGTGAACTGCGGATCTGTCATCACACACTCAAAAAGTCAAAGCTTCTGACCATCAGGCAGCATATTGTTGACAGAATACGAGTACTATCTAACGCTAGGAGAAGTCTAGAGCAGAGAGAGAGGTGGGTCAGCGAAATTAGCAGTTTTTGTCTGACCCATCTCGACTCTTCCAAGACCCTCCAGTTTCTGTCGTCCATCCGCCCACACCAGAGGTGTGTCTACGAAGTCTACAAAGTCCAGCATCCATTTAAAGAAAACTCGAAGAATATAAATAGCCCACTTATCGCTACCGAGGAGGTGAAAACCGTATTAAGAGGCATGAAGAACTATTCCGCTCCGGGACCAGATGGTCTCAAGACCTTCTGGTGGAAGAAGTTTCCTTTAACCCACCAGCATTTGGCCCGCATTTTCACGTCATATCTAAAGTCGGAAGAGCCTATTTCTGAGTGGTTCGTGGAAGGGCGCAGAGTGCTCATGCCGAAGACGGGCAACTTAGCTGACCCTGAGGATTACAGGCCAATAACTTGTCTGAACACACTGTTTAAGATCTTCACAGCTATTCTAAATGATAGGAATGTTCGGACAATTGGACCTGTGTGGCGAGAGATGTACGAACAACGCGGCTCAAAGAAAGGCGTAGCAGGATGTCGGGAGAACCTGCTTATTGATTGATGTGTCTGTAAAGAGGCAGCATCCTAACAGCGTTACCTATCGATGGCCTGGATTGATTATCGGAAAGCTTTCGATTTAACCTCTCATAGACTTATCATCTGTCTGTTGGAAAGCTTAAAGGTTTATCCACACATCGTGAGGTGCATAGAGAGATTAATGCCGCTTTGGAAAACCAGATTTACTATCTCATCTGGAAAACATCGCGTGATCACTAACAGTGTCACCTTTCAGAGACGTGTGTTTCAGGGCGACACCATGAGCCCTCTCCTCTTTTGCCTTACATTATTGCCACTATCTCTCGCACTTCGCCATTCCGAAGGGTACCTCTGCGGCAAACCTGGAAATCGAAAGCATAAGGTCACTCATGCATTTTACATGGATGATCTTAAGATCTATGCTAAAGTTCAAGAGAAACTACTTCTAGCTCTAAACATTGTCAAAGAGTACACTCAAGAGATTGGATTGGAGTTAGGGTTAGAGAAATACGCCAAGGTTTATTTGAAGGAAGGAAAACTTAATGGCATCCCCGAAGATTCTGAGCTTGTCGACAGAAGCTCTATACGACACCTTGGCGCAGGAGAGACCTATACATACCTGGGCGTGCCACAGAGGCGCATTCAGGACGTGACATCTATAAAGGATACTCTCCGATGCAGATACAAACGTCTCATCCGACGGATATGGTCTTCCGAACTGTCGGCGAGGAACAAAGTATCTGCGACGAACATGCTTGCCGTCCCAATAGTACTCTATTCATTTGCAGTGGTTCCATGGACGAAGGATGAGCTCAGATCCCTTGATGCCGAGGTGGTCGCGGAATACTGAATCTTGAATGTCTTCACAAAAGGATTATTCTGGGGACAGCATATATAGTCGCAAACGGACAAGACCCTCTTCTTAAAATGGTCAGGAAACACGAAGAAGTGGGCAAAGGGGCGTTTCTGTACAAAGCAGCGGAGGAGGCTGCTGAAACACTCGGCCTTGACTTCAATTTCAGGGGTGAACAAAATGCATCAAATCTTATCCATCTTGAGTACTCCCTCCTGAAGGCCCCGATTAAGAAAGCACAGGAGAAAAACTTGCGCGAACAGCTCCTCGACAAGAGGATGCACGGCATCTTCCACAGAAATGTGGAAGATCAGTCAATGTCGTATGAGCTAACGTTTGCTTTCCTTAAATCATCCGGATTGTAGTCGGGCACGCAGGGTTTCATTTTGGAATGTCAAGACGGTGTCACTTCCACTCTAGCATACCGTCGTCATATTTTGAGCCAAGACATTCCCGGGGATAGCTGCAGAGCGTGTCATGCACACTCCGAGCACATAGGACACATACTATCTAGTTGTCCAACTCATGCGGGAACGACCTACATTCAAAGGCACAATGCGGCGCTAATAGTGCTTTATTACCATCTCTGTCACTCTTAAGGCATTAGGCCAAATACCGATCCGCTAAACGCTCATTGGGAAATAGAGTCAATTGTCGAAAATGAGAAGTGCCGCATATACTGGAACTTCATATTCTCGACAATTGTTTCTGTTGCGCACTCGAGGCCTGACAGTTCTCCTTGAATTTGAGAAACGAACCATGTTCGTTATCGAATTTTCGGCACCAGCTGACAAAAACGTCATAGCCAAGGAGAAAGAAAAGAAAGAGAGATATAAAGACCTGATAAGAGAGTTCCGACGGTTATACCCGGAATATTCAGTTAAGTCAACAAAAAGCTGAGACACTTGCGGGAAAAATGCAGAAGGCGGTCGTCCTTGGGTCAATGTTCAGATTAGCACCCGCTCCCAGAAAAATCCTGCGGTTGTCCTTATGACAAACTTTTGACTATATATATATATATATATATATATATATATAGTATATGTATAAGAAAACTGAGCCAATCAGCAAGAACCACACTAGCTTGCCACACTGTCTCTGGAACCTCTGTAACACACATATGAAAAATCCTGTGTCACTGGTGTGACTGATGTGTCGCACACAAGCGCATTACTTTTTTAACCGTCAAAAAGGTTATAAGCCGCGAAAAACAACGAACATTTATTTGTTGATGGCATGGAGAACAGAAATTTAATTTCGTAAAAGCTGCAAAATCAATGGCGTATCTCTATAGTCATAATGCGGCTCAGAGAGTGCTTTATTATCATCTTTGTCGCTCTTGCGGTGTTGGCGGTGACTATGCCCTGCTGAACGCTCCGAGGGAGATAGAGTCAATTGTCCAAAACGAGAAGGGCCAAATTTTTTGGAACTACGATTTTCGGACAGCAGTCTCCATTACATCGAATTCTCGGCTCGGGCCGTCTACAACATCACTGCCAAGGAGAATGAAAAAAAGGTTAGATTAGGTTAAGTTAGGTTAAGTTAAGGTTAAGTTAAGGTTAAGTTAAGGTTAAGTTATGTTAAGGTTAGATTAAGTTATCCTTGTGTTTTTTAAATTATATATATATATGGTTTGGTGTGTGGGTGTGTGTCAATTTCGGAATCATGCGGATTCCTTTCGAATCAAATACTATAGAAACTTTAGCGGAGTAAGGTGGACTTGTTCGGAATGAACTTGCTTCAAAAATTCAGTTTTACATGGATTGATTCGGATTTTTTTTGAAGGGCCATGATACCATGGTGGAATGTATTGAAGTGTTTTCATAAATAAAGACTTCTTTATTTTAAACTTGTCACAACCAGATCTAAAGATTAAAAACACAAAAGCATCGTTCACATTTACTAGGTCTAAAAAACCAATCATTATACGGGGCAGAACACGTCAAGTGTTTCCACCTAAAATTATTGTTTTTTTTTTCTCGGGTTGAAAAATGACTTAATTTTAGTCCTAGTGGACCTTTATTAATTCACCAAACCATAGGTTCATTTATCAACCGGTTGCCAATATACAGGGGCCTGCACTTTTCATTTTTTGATGTGCTTTTTCACTTTCACGTTAGTGTAACTTCTTTTAGGATTATCCGATTGGACTGTTATTATAGTGTTTTAAAAAGTTCTTCTCATGTGCTTCAAGACTATCATAACAATCTTTTCTTTTCATTATGAATTTTTATTGATTTATTTTTTAAATCAAAATTAATGGTCAAATTGAGATTTTTACGCTCGAGGGGACCATGTTATGATTATATAATATACATACACACAAAAAATCATCTCAGGATAGTTAAATGTAAGCTTAGAGGCAAGTTAGACCTGCCAGTATTTGTTCTCGGGCGCTGCGTGAGTCGAATGTGGTCCCCTCAAGCCTAAAATTCTCAATTTGACTACGAAATTCTTTCCAGCCTACTTTTTCTACTGCAATACTTCAAAAAGTGCAAAAAAAGCTATTTTTCAAAAAAGAAAAAAATTTTAGAAGTAGGATTTTTTCAAAAAATAAATTTTAATTTCGATTAAAAAAAAAAATTCATAATGAAAAACAAACTGTTATGACAGTCTTGAATTACATGAAAAAAGATATTCAAAACACGATAATAAAAGCCCAATCGTATAATCCTAGAAGAAGTTACATTAACGTGAAGGGGAAACAGCACTCGAAAAAGTGAAAACTTCAGGCCCCTATATATTGACAACCGGTTGGTAAACTTACCTATGGTTTGGTGAATTATTATAGGTCCACTAGGACTATAATTCAGCCAAGTTTCAACCCGACTGAAAAAAAAGGATAATTTTAGGTGGAACACTTGACGCATTCTGTCCCATACATAAGCCCCTGCAGACCCTGGTGGAAGTAAACGAATTCAAACGGATAGGAATTAGCGGATTCAAACGGATAGAAATTTTTATCCGTTTAAATGAACACATTGCATCCTTTTCAATCATGTTCTATTCTTTGTTAGATTTTTAAATCTTCATCTGTTTGAATAATTTTCAATACGTGAAGTGGAATTTAATCCGCCCCTATCCGTTTCAGTTCAAATTTTTTCATCCTTTTCCATCCGTGAGATGGTATCCTATTTATCCGTTTCAATCAGTCTCCAAGTAATAATACTCTATAAAAAAAATTCTATCCGTATGTATCTGCAGTGAAAGCTATAATGCTAATTCATATTTGATGGAAAATCACGAATTATAACGGACAGTCAATACGTTTTTTGAAAAAAGGGTTGAACAAGGATAAGTAATGATTGGCACAAATTAATATTCTATCAGTGTTACACAATTATAAAAATCAAAGTAGTTTGCGGATAGACAAGGATCAGGTGACGAATAGAAGTTTTGAAGAGGATAAGCATTGATTGTCACGGATACCTTTTCAATCAGTGATAGGTGGCGAGATAAAATCAAACTTGTAAACGGATAGAAAAGAATACGGTGACGGATAGAAAATTATGGATTTTAACACATAGGCAATACATTTTGTAGTGGAATGATTGAAGATGATAAGAAGTGATTGGTACAGATGAAGATTCTATCCGTGTTACATAACGAAAAAACTCGAACTAGCTCGCGGATGGACAAAGATAGGGTGACGGATAGAAAATTATGGATTAGAACGGAGAGCCAATTCTTTCTGTGGAGAAAAGATTCATGAGGATAAATATTGACTGGCATGGATAAGTATTATATCCGTGATAGTTAACAAGGAATGTCAAAGTAGGTCGCGAAAAGAAAAGGATAGGGTGGCGGATAGAAAAAATCATGGATTCGAACAGATAGGAAATATATTTTGCGGGGAACGGATTCAAGAGGATAAGTAATAATTGGCACGGATGGAGATTTTATCCGTGTTGTATAATGAGAAAAATCAAGTACGTCGCGGATAGATAAGGATAGGCTGACGGATAGAACATTATGGATTAGAACGGATAGCCAATTCTTTCTGTGGAGAAAAGATTCATGAGTATAAGTAATGATTGGCGCCGATAAGTATTTTATCCGTGATAGTTAACAAGGAATGTTACAGTAGATCGTGGATAGAAAAGG
Source organism: Andricus curvator (assembly GCA_932195095.1). NCBI lineage: Eukaryota > Metazoa > Arthropoda > Insecta > Hymenoptera > Cynipidae > Andricus > Andricus curvator. The sequence continues at coordinate 13,023 of CAKNYM010034462.1, forward strand.
ATAGGGTAACGGATAGGAAATTATGGTTTGAAACGGATAGCAATATGTTTTGTGGAGAACGGATTGAAGAGGATAGGTAATAAATGGCACGGATGAGTATCCTATCCGTGGTAGATATTAAGGAATGTCAAAGTAGGTATCGGATATACGAGGATAGGGTTGCGGATGGAGATTCATGGATAAGAATGGTAAGAGAATACATTTTTCAGAGAAAGGATTAAATAGGATAAGCATTGATTAAAACGGATACATTTTTAATCTGTAATAGGTGACGAGATCAAATCTAAGTAGTTGGCGGATACATAAGGATTGAGTCGCGGATAAAAAATGAAAGATTAACACGTATGAGTATAAAAACGGATAGCCATACACAAAAACGGATACAGCTGGATTACAATGGATAGTTACACCGGATAAGATTATTATTCAAACGGATAGATGGATATCCTACGGATACAAACGGGTTGAAGAGTATAAGAAAAGTATTCAAAAGGACACTTATGAATAGATGACGGATTAAAGCGGCTAAGGTTTCAATCCATTTACTTCCAGCAGGGGAGTCAGTCGGACTTAGACGGAATGATTTTCATTTCGAATGAATCTACCAGCTTCCACCAGGGAGGGTTGGCGTCTGAAATAATTCGAACTTCATCTTTTGTTAACGCATGCAAAACAACAGAAGAAAGACCGCAGTCACCACTCGATCGTTCGACTTTCGTCTTGGGCACGCTTCGAAATTTTCCATGATAATTCTAGAGACAGTAAATATTTGATTATGTTCATGGTCTCATTTAAAAAAGTCGACATTTAGCTTTAATTCAGCGAAGTTTCAATTTTTTCCCCTCAATTTTCCTGAAGTATGCAGAAAGTAGAATTTGATAATGGAAAACTGATAAAAAACGAATAATAGATCCGTCCTTCTCTCTTGCTATCTCGGCCCCTATTTATCCAAAATATTTCAAGTAAAGCTCAATCGACGCAAAATGTTATAAGCTTTCTAACGGTTTGTTTAAATCGCTCTAAGTTAGTCTAGCTTAATATGATTTTTTTTTAGTGGACTGACAATTCTGACCGGTACTACAGCAACTAAAATCGATATAACTTTTTGAAATGCCTATTTACAAAATTAAAAAAACAAGGTTTAAGTTTAATACAAATGTGAAGCGATCTGAGAAAAGGGACCTACTAGGCGAACGTGAAATTTTACAGGGCAAGCGATTGAAGAAATCCCGAGCTCGACGCGGCGAAGCGGAGGAGAAGTCTCAGAGGGGAATTCTGACCCACACTCCTAACAGTTCGACCGAGTTTCCCCACTCTCTTCTTCTTCTGTTCGCGCGCTGGCAATCGAGTCCAAGTTCTCCCGTTTATTTTCCTGCGCTGCAGAATTTTCGTTAAATTTTTTTTTTCAAACTTAAAAAAAAAATGATTTTTCACCATAAGTGTATTTGCACTTTATCCTTTATTTTCTAAAAACTATTCGATTGAATTATAAAATCCATAAATGAATGTGTAATGATTTTATTATTGAATTAAAGAGCTTTTTCAAAATGAAAAATAATATCCAAATAAACTTGTGGTGATAAAGACGACCGTGTGAAAAAGGGACGACTGAATAATCCCGAAGAATAAAATTCCGGATACTCTAAAATTCCCAAATAATAAAATTCTCAAATAATAAAGTTTCCGAATAATACAATTCTCGAATTGGAAAATTCCCCAATAATAAAATTTCCGAATAATAAACTTCCGAATAATAGAAGTTCCGAATAATGAAATTCGCGAATTGGAAAATTCGCGAATTGGAAAATTCCCGAATAATAAAATTCCCGAAAATTTCTAATATTACCGAATTTGAAAATTCCTGAATAATGAAATTTCCGAATTGGATGATTCCCGAATAATAAAATTCCCGAGAGTTTCTAATATTACTGAATTTGAAAATTCCTGACACTGTGAAATTCCCAAATTGGAAAATCCCCTAATAATAAAATTCCCGACAGCTTATAATATTACCGAATTTGAAAATTCCCGAATAATAAAATTCCCGGCAGAAAATTGCCGAATCATGAAATATCCGAACTAGAAAATTCCCGAGTTTAAACAATTCAAAAAATTTCTTTTATAAATATAATTTATTTCTTCAAAATACAATAATCAAATATTTGTACTTGTACTTGTATATTTAATCTCTTCCTTTTACGGGTTTGAGGGCCTCTGCTCCCTGTACATATATTTACATTCCATCCTTAATCTAACTTAACCGCTGCTTATATTCTAATGTTTCGCCTTACTTATAATAATAATCATAATCTTAATGCTGATAATTCTACAAAATGAGCGATCTTCCATGGCTTCCGTTTCCTCTTACCATAAAATACATTTTCAACGATTTCAAAATTTAACTTTTTGCTAGTTATTTTCGTTATTAGGATTAACCATCTGGCTCTGCCTTGTTACCTTTCTTTCCTTTAGTTCTTCTATTTTCTTCATCCACGTCACTCCCTGTCCATTACCATCCAAAATGCATCTTACACACTCATCCACACTCAACTGCCCATCTTTCTCTCCTGTACGCCTCTCTAACACATGTGCCTATGACTCCATTTCGTATCTACATACTCTGCACAGATTGTCCTCTTCATCCATCCAATATCTACAAGCTCTCACTCCTTCTCCCATCTAAACCGTACCACCCTATTCCATTTGTCTTCCTTTATTATTTTTTGAAAATATTCTGGTTCCGTTAACTCTTTGACCATCATATGCCATCTATTGAACCTCGAATCCATAATCTTTCTCCATCTCTCTTCTCCTTGTCTTACTAATAGCTCTAATTCTATGCTCTGCCAATCCAGAACCCCTTCTTTTATATCAGAAACCCTCCTCATTTTTTCCTTACTTCCTCCCATTTCGAATTTCCCAAATTGCCTCTCGTCTCCTTGTTCCGAACTTCGTCCAAGCATACATGTGCTATTCTGCTCCCCTTTTCAACTTCTCTTCAGACCTCCAGGCTCTCCTAATTTGTCTAGTTACCATTTTTTCCCTTCCTAATTCTTCCCTCAACATGTATCCTGGGCAACTACAATTAACCCCCATTACCCATCTCAGCAATCTCTCATGCATGCTTTTCACTTTCCTGTGTTCCTTCCATCCCCAGACCTCCACTCCATAACACAATACCGCCCAAACCAACGCATAAAAGAACCAAACCCTCATTCTCCAATCGTCATTGAACCTTCTCTTTCCTATACCCCATACTTGGCCCATTGCTTTACTCGCACATTCGATTCTTTTCCTCACCTGCGCCTCGTTTCCCCCTCCTGCCTCAAACCAAGAACCTAAGACACAGAACTCCTCCACATTTTCCACTGTTTATCCGTTCATCTTCCAAATGTAACCGATTTTGGTCTTTCTACTTCTGAAGCACATCACCTTGGCTTTCCCTACGTTCACAGTCAGTTTTTTTGATCCCACATACTCATTAGGTTCATCCCCTTCTCATCGTCTGCTAACAGAACTACGTCGTCCGCGTATGCTAGAGAGTATAGTTTGCTATTACACAAAATTGTTCCCCCTTTCCCTTTCTTCTTTAGCTTCTCCTCTAAGTTTGCCAGCAGCATATTAAAGAGTAGCGGACTCAACGGGCACCCTTGCCTTAGGCCTCTTCCTGTCCAGAAAAGCTCCCCCTCACCCCTCCCCCTATCTTCACCCTAATCCTGGTTTCAGTAAAAATTTCCTTTATCCTCTCCACCAACCCTTTCTCTATTCCCCTCTCTTTCATTGCCTGCCATATCACTTTTCTTTTCACTGAGTCGAAAGCTGCTTTAAAATCTACGAACAAGGCGACTTATTTCCGTCTTTTTCTCCCTAAATTTCCATTAACCAAGTAGTTGGGTACGTAAATGTTATCTATTGTCCCCATCCCTTTTCTAAATTCCGTCTGATTGTGTGGGATACTTTGTTTCTCTTCTATCTGACTCTCTAACCTTTTTCTTAGAATTTCTGCATATATTTCATAGGCCACTCGCATGAGAGTGATCTCTCTGTACTCCTCTACCTTCTTGCCCTCCCATTTTTGACAAGCGGTACCACCAGCCCTGTCATCCACTCCTCCGGCCACCCTTCTCCTTCCCAGACCTTGTTGCAGATCTTTCACATCCCTTCCCTAACCCCTTCTCATCCATACTTTATCGCTTCGTTCTCCATACACATCCTCTTCTGTAGCCTTGTTTCTTTTTAGTCCATCTATCGCCTCATCCACTTCTTCTCTTGTTATTTTGTTCCCTCCCTCCATGTATCCCTGGACTATCCTTCTATTTTCCCCTTTGATCCTATTTTGTTCTCCCCCTAACAGACCTTTGAAATAATCCGTCCACTCACCCAATTTTGCCTTTTCTTTTCCAGCATCCTATCATGTTCTCTTTTTCTCCTGTCGTACTCCGCCTTATCCATTTCTCCATTTTCTCACACACTCTTTCATTCTCTCTTTACTCTTCCTGCATTCCTCGTCCCACCAACCTCTCTTTCCCTCTTCTTTCCCTTCTTTTGTACCTATCTCATCCCTTACCTTCTCAATCGACCCTTTCATTGGGCCGGAAATATAAAATTCGAAAGGGTTAACGAGTTTAAATACCTCAGGTCTATTATAACTAGCGAAAATAACATTAAAACGGAAATCAACGCGCGGCTGCACGCTGGCGTAAAACGTGGGCGCTGACGAAAGGAGAGGAGAATAGGTTTAGAGTTTTTGAAAATAAAGAACTTAGAAAAATCTATGGTTCAAAGAGGGACGAAGAGACTGGTGAATGGAGAAAACTGCATAATGATGAGCTGCATGCTCTCTACGGGTCAGCAAATATTAATAGACTAATGAAAGCGCGTAAATTAAGATGGGCGGGGCATGTAGCAAGAATCGGCAATGAAAGAACAGTGTGCGCAAGTTTTAAGAGGGATACCGGCTGGTAAGAGACCTCCAGGCAGACCGAGAAACAGATGGGAGAAAAATGTAAGGGATGATCTGAAAGAACTAGGACATGATTACTTGAACTGAATGGAGGATGCACAGGATAGAGATGCGTGGCGGTTTCGGGTAGATGAGGCAATAAACTTCCGAGTTCGAATTGCTAATCGATAATAATAATAAAATGATGTAGAACAGGGAGTCTCATACAGAGAGAAAGCTCAACCAGCCTGATTGAGATACCATACATTCCGATAGCCCCTGAGGTTACCTTGATAATAAATGGAACCAGTGAGTCTACGCAAAATGATGTTAACTTTCACTTCTCTTATATATGTAAAAGAAGTGAAAGTTAGCATCATCGTAGACAGATACTTTATCAGACAAAAGAGTGATGTCCATTGTTAAAGGCTCAATAAAGAAACAGTCGTTTACCGGGCTGCTAATAATTACATTATATTTATGTTTACTTTTAAAGTTCATAATTTTAGTTTGAACCAGATCACTAAAGATGTGGAATTCCGTTCATCGTTTCTGGTCCATTACGCCTGTTAACTTGAGAATGCTTTCTGTCTCTCCCCCTCTTGAGACTTTTAATCGCCCCTGAAATCTAATGGCAAGTTTTTTTCCTCACCTGAAAATCATGCACCCGGGCTACTATATGGAATGCTCAAACTAATATAGGGTAGCGGCGGCGAATGCGGCGCACATAAAGGAAAATGCACAATTAAAATTCAAATATAAAGTAAAATATTGTAATAAAATATATTTTGTTTAGGCTAATATCTTACCAATGCTCTATGCATGGAGATAATTTAATTGAAGTTCATTAAAAGAGTTAATTAATGTGTTTTCCAAAAATTGCATCTGCGCCAAGTTGTCCTACCTTCTTTGGTAATGTGGCGCGTTTCGATTTAAATTCATAATTATTGAATAAAAAACAAATTATGAAGAAAAATTACTAAAATTTAATAAAAATAAGATAAATATATTTACGTTTAATATTATTAACATATTTGAGGGATACACTAAAATACACGATAATTATTGGAATAAAACTTTTTTGTACATGTTACAGACGAAATATTATTACTTTGAGTCAATATTTCTTACCTTCTAACTAAAACCGGCACTTTGTTACTACAAAATTCTCGGATCAAAACAAAAACCACAAACTTGTGCGCCAAGTTACCTGCCGATTTTAGTCCTGAATGCGCCATATTAGTCGTATGTGAATAGTATTTAATAAAGATTTTTTACATAAAAGTTTATTATTTTTACTCAAAATGTTAAACTTTAAAGCATTCAAGAAACTCGGAACAGTATATTTCAAAAAAATTTTATAAGTTTACACGAAACTTCTGTAATTTTTTACTTGTTTTTAGCTACTCTGACAATGCAAGCGAAAGAACCAAAACTAACTTTTTGTCATAAAAATCAGGCAATTAATTTAATTATCACAATTTTTAAATAATGCCAGGTCGAAAACATATATACATGTAATGAAACTATCTCCACAAGCAGAAAGTGCGTTAATATTCGAAAACTCGAACGCGCCACATTAGCCGCCGCGCCGCATTTGCCGCCGCTCCCCTATTCTCAAGTTTCAGAGAACAGAGCAAGTAGTCTATTCTTATCAACCTTCCTCAGGTTCCTGCATTTTTCAAACTTGAGGCGGAAGTTTTATGAGGATTTAAAATGTACTGTATTTGAATAAGACGATGGTTAGTAAAGAAGAAGAGAGGGTGATGAGAATGTGAATACGTAATTTCTGACGTACTTTGAATTATTTAAAAATTAAATATTATATTTGATTAGAATAATGGAGCGGGATAAAAAAAATGTCGAAATCTGTATCGTCGCTTAAATCTACACTAAATTTCAGGGTATTGGGTTTTGAGAGAAAAAAGCAGATTTGTAAAGTTTTTTAGAGCTACAATTTTAAAGATCGATGTAATTGTTCACAAGTAATAATGATTGGAAAATACAATTGTATTTTATAATTGTCAATAAAAAGAGATAACTTCTTCATAGAATAAACATGAGTTTGAAAAAAAGACTTCTGCAAAGCATAAAAGAAGGATTCATCTTTTTAGCAAAGTAGGATCTGTTAACACAAAAAGAATAAATTGGTTACTTGCAGATCTTGAAATAATGAATTATTATTATTTATTACTTACAATTAAAATTAATTGCTCAATAATTAGTAACCATTTTTTTGCGTTAGCAGATCCCACTAATCATTTTTGTATGATTGCAAGGAATATGATTTTCAGAAGTCTTTTTCTTCTAAACCCATAGTTATTCTAAGAAAAGAAATTATTTATTATATTTTTTATATATTATACCCCCCAAAAAAACATTCTAAATGGAAATTGGGTAAGGTGTGGAAAAAGCGTTCGCCCCAACAAACTTTCGCCCCACATAGGAAAACTAACAAAAAAGAACCAAATCTCTCACATGCACTCGAATGAGGCTAACTTTGCATGAAGGCATAAATAGATTTTACTGTACATGTCGTTTCACTCTTATCTCTCTGGACTTGGCCATTTCGAGTCACTCAACTTCCCGCTTTTCTCACTTTTAATAGCCATATTTATATCAAAATTGCGACGCCAATTCAAAATTTTCATTGACAAAAAAGCGTTGTTCGTCATAAAAAGCGGGAAGGCGAGTTACTCGAAATGGCCAAGTCCAGAGAGACAAGAGTGAAACGACATGTAAAGTAAAATCTATTTATGCCTTCATGTCAAGTTAGCCTCATTCAAGCGTATGAGGGAGAATTGGTACTTTTTTGGCAGTTTTCCTATGTGGGGCGAACGTTTGTTGGGGCAAACGTTTTTTCCTCACCTTACCCAATTTTCATTTGGAATGTATTTTTGGGGGGGATCTGGATATTTTTTGGTATATTTTTATTAATTCTAATGAGGTCATAAAAATGTATAATTATAATCATCACAAATAAACATTATGATTCAATGATATATAAAAATATCGTGTCGGAAAGGGATTTGGCTGTAATTCAGGATATATGATTGCTTGATGGTGAAAAAAAATCCCACCAAATATTTTTCGAAAATTCGAAAAAATAGCGGAGATATGGGACTTTGAGTTTTTGGACAACTTTTTTTTATAAATGAGGTGTCTTGGGTTCTAATTGACCGATTTAACTTTTAGATGTCTAAATTTACTTGTTTTAAGGTATATTTGAAAATAAAAAATTACAATTTTTTTGTTTCGAAAACTTTGTGAAAAAAATAAAAATGAAAAACACGTTTCCCAAAAAAAGCCCTTTTTTATTTTCTTTATTTTTTCGTCAGAGGAAGGTATAAGTGTGGTCTATAAGTCATTAAATTATTGGAGCAGTTTTTGCCGCTGGTTTTCGAGAAAAATATTCAAACGTCAGGTCTTCTATGGCGCGGCGCGGCTCAGTAGGGCAAATTAAAGTGCCTGCGGACAAATTAATTGTCAAACCACAATTATTTTCATCATGTTTAAATTTTTTTATAAATAAAAATTAATAAAATTCTGCATAGATCGTTTACATCCGCTTTTTTTAAAAAAGGTTTTCAATACTTTTTTATTTTATAAAAAAAATGACGATAACCAAATTTTTTTACTTTTGAACAATAGCGTTCGTTATAAAATATTCAGATTCATTCAAAAAGATCTACAATCAATGACACAACAATTTAGAAATGTTGTTCAGTAGAACTGTAGGAATTTAAACATTTGTTGAATTTGTTAGAAACAAATAAGTGGATGAAAATAATTTCGTGAACATTACCAATGTTTGGTCACTTAATTTCAACTAAATTGTTACAGTGTATAGACAAAAGGGGTTTGTGAGTTGGATTAATGAAAATTAATAAATTTTTTGTTATATAGTGAACAAATTTTATAAACAATTATCCCTTCCCGCTATTTGTGAGAAAATAAATACCATTTTTTATGCAAACGACCCTAAATTATCCTGTAATTATGGTTTAATAATTGTTTGAACAAACTTATTTAACAAATTAGTTCTTTGGCTATGTTTCAAGATATAGAGGTAATTTTTTCAAAATAATTAACTGCAAATAACTAAATTTCAACCGTTGTTATTACACTTGGACATTGAACAACAATTATGATCGTTATCAACAATTTTATGAATAAAGTTTTCTCGTCGTATTATCTTATAAACTAAAAAAACATTTTCATGTTGGAATCAACTGCCAATGACTCATTGCCATCACATTTGGTCAATCAATGATAGGGTCATTATATGTCATTATTTACCAAAAATGTGCTATTATTAACATTATAATGATTTCTAAAGCAACTAACGTTTGCATCCAAGTAATAAGCATCAATATCAAGGCAAATAATCAATTGATACGACGAATCTCGCGCGTTTCACGAGCTTCTCTAATAATAAAAAATAATAATTTGTTTACTACATAAAAAATTATTCATTAATTTTCATGAATCCAACTCACAAACTCCTTTTGTCTATACACTGTAAAAATTTAATTGAAATTAAGTGATCAAACATTGCTAATCCTCATGACATTATTTTCATCCACTTATTTGTTTATAACAAATTCAACAAATGTTTAAACTTCTACAGGTCTACTGAAAATCATTTCTAAATTGTTGTGTCAAGGATTCTAGATCTTTTTAAACAAATCTAAATATTTTATAACGAACGCTATTGTTCAAAAGTCAACAAATTTGGTTATCGTCATTTTTTTTATAAAATAAAAAAGTATTGAAAACCTTTTTTAAAAAAAGCGGATGTAAACGATCTATGCAGAATTTTATTAATTTTTATTTATAAAAAAATTTAAACATGATGAAAATAATTGTGGTATGACAATTAATTTGTCCGCAGGCACTTTAATTGGCCCTACTGAGCCGCGCCGCGCCATAGAAAACCTGACGTTTGACTTTTTTCTCGAAACCCAGTGGCAAACCCACTCCAATAATTTCAGGAATTGTGTAGACCACACTTTTAATGACTTTTACCAGACTTTTACCTTCCTCTGACGAAAAATAAATAAAAAAGGCCAAATCCCATTCCGACACGAAAATTTGCGTGATCAGTTGTCGTGGACTCCACCCGGTAAAATGATGATGAGTGCAAAAACATAAAAGGCTGAACTTTCGTTGCAAAAATAAAAAAAATCACTGGACTAATAATTGTTGTATGGTCTGGTGGTTGGTCGCTCTTTGTCTCACCTTCAATCAACTGCCGCTAACCACGATTTACTAATGTGAATAATCATTCAATAGTATATTATGCACCTAGTAGGAGAAGAGGGGCTTTTCCGACGAGTGTAGGTTTTTAGTACAAGTCGTAGGCGAGCGCCTAGCGGGAGGCGAAGACGCGTACTGAAACCGTACACAAGTCGAAGAAGTGCCTCTCCCCCTTGGCACATACGATATTTGTTATAACAAATGAATGTTTTTAGACATTCCTTAAAATACAGTCATGATTTCGGTCAGTATTAGATTTTGAATAAAGAAGCATGAAATTTATCTTAACTTATTCTAAATTATCAAAAATTTAATACAAAAATTGCTGGCAATTTTTGGTAATTTACGGTAATTTTAGAGGTGATTTATGGTCACTTAATATAAATTCCGAAAATTCAAATTAAACATGTCTATAAATTTGCGATCACTTGTGGTAATTTTGCAGGTAAATATGGTAACTTACCATAAATCACCCGAAAGTCATTTTTAAAAATTTCCATGAATTTCCGGAAAATTATGAAAATTTTCAGTAATTTATGGTAATTTTACAGGTAAATATGATAACTTACCATAAATTACCCAAAATTCATTTTAAAAAATTTTCATAAGTTTCCGGAAAATGAAAATTTCCGGTAATTCAGGATAATCTTACAGGTAATTTATAGTAACTTAAGATAAATTACCCAAAATTCAAGTGCAAATCGCCTGATCTCTTTCCGAAGTTCTTTCCAGGATATTCCAGGATATCGTTGATTCTCAGAGAACTTCCAGTGAGAAAGTTGTTCCGTAGAGATTAACGAATAAATCTGCCCAAGGAGCATATTATTTCGTTTTGTATATCACAAGATATCACGAGCTTAGTAAAACGAAATAATGTTTCCTCAGCGCACATCATTTCGTTTTGCTAAGCTCGTGATATCGTGTGATATACAAAACCAAATAATATGCTCCTTGCGCAGATTTTGTCGTTAATCCCTATGGAACAACTTTCTCACTGGAAGTTCTCTAAGAATCAACCATTTGTACCGTTTTTTTTAATCTAACCACGGGCGAACGGGACAAGCGGGATTGTCGGGAGATTGCATAACGTTCAGGGGCACTTTCAAGCCATCACGCGCACGTCCCATTCTTCGATCCGTCCCTTCAATTATCTTTTTGGATACAGTATAATAGATTTTAAACTTTAGAAATTTAAGTAGAAATATTTATATTTTATTTAAAATGAATGTTTCATAAATCAAATAAAATTTGGTTATTTTTTTTTTTCATAATTCCAAAAATTGTAACTTGGAAAAAATTAATCGAATTCTCTATTATGAAATAAAAATTAAGCAGTATGGGTCGGAGATACATTAGGCAAATATATCATCAAAAAGTCTGATTTATTGCTTCATTTTCATTAAATAAGAAACAAAATACTTTTCAGGTTAACAGAAAAAACAGAAGATAAAGTTTACATCGATTTCAGTTGAAAGATTCACTGCAACAGAAATTAACCTTATCGAATAAACTTTACATGAATCTGAGGGAATTTCGTGTTTTTAAACTGTCTTGGAATAATTTTTCAGTGAAAAAGCGTCGTCTGCTATGTAGTTGACAGCAGTGCGAAGAACATGAAAGTGTGAATGAAATCGGTCTGGGAATCAGGACATCAGATTGTAAAAAACGTTGCACTTATTACAATTTCATTTTCTAAATAATTGCACTTACCACGGACAAATAAATATATATTTTTCATGACTGAGAATAATGCACTTGACACCAGCCGAAACGTCACCATATTCACTATGATCTTAACCACAGTTAATAAGTTGTGAGATAGGAATTTCCGTCCTGAAATTTTATTCATGAAACCATTTTTCAAATTAAAATTTGAAATATACTTTTACATTGGGATTGATTTTTAATTACTATTATTCAAACTTAATTTTATGCTGAAATAAATTAATGATGCAACTTATTTCTCATATCAGAAATCTTATTAATGCTTCAACCGCAAAATTAATTCGATTCGATGACTAATTTCGACTGATGACTATGAAACAATTTAAAAGAATTAAAATGAATTAAAAAAAAAAAATGAATTCGGATTTTTTTATATCGAAAAAAGGCAAAAGCCAAATAAATTCCACAAAATATTTAAAAATACCTTTAAATCTTTGATACCCTATGAAATGCCTTACTTATTGTGAATAAATTCTTTGGAATCCATTAAAATATTAAAATCCAATAAAATATTAAAATTACTCACATTGTGAGAGAATAATTAATGAAAGTTTTCCTTGGATTTTTAGTTCGGAAAAAATAATAAATAGTAATATTTATTCATACAGAAACTCTCTGTGTTATATTGTTTACTCATTATTTGTTCATAATTAAAAATCCAAAGCAAAGTAAAAAATTGTAGAAAAAACCACAACTTTCAAGAAATTATTCAAGCAGTTGAAAATGGGTAAAGGTTCTACCAACATTATTTCTGTGACCAGTCAAAGGGATACCTTCCCGCCCCCACGATACGTTGGCAATGGGTAGGAGTTTGACCGACATTAATTCTGTGAACAGTCACAGGGGTGCATTCCCTCCACTTCCCGAGACGTTGGAAATGGTTGGGAGTTTGAGCATCTTTATTCTTGTGACCATTTACCCGGATGCCTTCCCGAGACACTGGAAATGGCTAGGGATTTCACCAAATTTATTTCTGTGACCAGTCACAGGTGTTCCTTCCTACCCCCACGACACGTTGAAAATTGGTACAGGTTTCATCAACATTATTCTTGTGGCCGGCTACAGAGATGCACTCCCTCCCCCACGATACGTTGGAAATGGGTGGGAGTTTGATCAACATTATTTCTCTGACCAGTCGCAGGGATGTCTTCCGCCTCCACGAGACGCTGGAAGCGGGTAGGAGTTTGACCAACATTATTTCTGTGAGCAGAAAAAGGGGTGCCTTCCCGCCCCCACGAGACTTTGGAGATGGGTAGGATTTTGAAAAACTTTATTCTTGTGACCATTTACAGGGATGCATTCCCGCCCACGAGACGTTGGAAATAGGTAGGACTTTGACCAGCATTTATCCTGTGACCATTCACAGGGATGCCTTCCCGCCCCCACGAGAATTTGGAAATGGGTAGGAGTTTGA